>JAJSRW010002223.1:0-16414 GCA_022414725.1 Microglena sp. YARC | reverse complement strand
AAATGAAAACATAATGTAAGTAGGTATCTCCAGATACTCGGGAAAGTATTTCAAATGCCATATAATGTAATCTAGAAGAGTAATTCTAATAAAAGTAAAAAGCTTACAAAGAGAAGAGAAAAGCTACTAGAGCCATACCCGAACTCTTCGAAGACATCCGGACTCCTGATTTCTACTCTATTCCTATTCTACCAGCTAGATACTACTAAACTAAACTTGAGGTGTGTGAGTGAAGTGAGGATGACAACTCCTTTTATAGCCTACCAATGACGGTTGTGACGGTTGAATGGTCGGAAATACCCTCCAACCGTCATTGGGGCTAATCCACACCGTCAGGCGAAGCCCTGGATCGGATGCGTTGAGGAGGTTTGGCCGAACCCCCTGGTTCGGCCGAACCTGGGCCGACCCAATCCAGCCCAATTTCGGCTGGTGGCCTCCTCCGTTTTCTTCTCTGCAGACTTGTGAATTTTGGCCCAGTTTGTCACGTCAATTATGAGTTCTTGGCCCATTCATACATAAGTCTGGTTCTCGACATCGTCCGATTGATTTATCTTCTATGTTGATGTCGATTCTCCTCTACTTTAGTGTCATTCTCTGCATAAGGTTAGTATACCTAATACTAGTGAATATTATTATTCTAACATATTTCTGCATTGCAAGCATCACTAGTTCTCTATTTTTGGTAGTATTGACGGTCGAAACTGATTGATAACGACTGTCAACATCAAGCAAGAGCTCTTCATATTCTCTCAAGTAGTTTAGTGTTCTTAAGCTAGTGGAATAGGAATAGAGTAGAAATCAGGAATCCGGAAACCATCGAAAGAGTTCGGGTATGGCTATAGTAGCTTTCCTTTCCTCTTTTGTAAGCTTTGTGCTTAATTTAGAATACTCTTCTTTATACATTTATGGTATTGAAAAACTTTCTGAGTATATGAATGCCAACTTTACACTATGTTCATGTTATACTGAATATACCGCTAGCTTATCTAGGAGATGCTTTGGTGCGGGTATAATGTTTGTGTATGCAATTACTCTCTCATGATGGTGATATTAGTGTAGTATTTGGTAGTTTAGACGTGGTGTCTAGATAACGGGATATCATTATTTGAGGTTAAATGCTGGGATGAGAGGTGGGCCGCTAATGGTGACAGCTCAGTACGGGTATTCCTCCACACGTGTATATAGTACTAAGTTAATTTCTTGGGAGGATACTCCTCCGTATTTAGCCCCGGTTGCATGGTCATGACGAGTTGTCGTAAGGAACTCGGCAGTCAGGGGTGGCTTCTCAAAGTACCAGGAGGGCATCGGATAGAGGTATTAGCTAATATACCAGATGACTAGAATATATATATATACTATGTATACTAGAAGTATAGGAATAGATTATCTTTCTCTTTTCTTTCCACTTAGCTTAGATATTTTATTATGAGAATGAGTAGCTTGCTGCTTGTGTGACACCCTACCCTTGGATTATCTTAACCCCTGCTTAGACTATGATTATCACAAGTAATATATAAATTATTAGTCAAGTTCTCTCTACCATGATCTCCCCACGGGTTTAAATAAATACGATATCCTTGGAATACTCTCGGGTGAAATGCTACAATAGGTTATCTGTTCGCTTGCGGATGAACTCTGTAACCATAATATATCAGGAGTATTTCTGTGCCATTGCTGGAAATTATATTTCTAGTAATGACGTTAAGAAATATCAACAGTGATGAAAATGGTTTTTTAAAAGTTTTGAGTCGATTTGTGGTAGAGAATAGACAAAATGTGTATATGAAGTTAGTAATAAGTACTTCTCAAATTTTAATGGAATACATACAATATTATGTTTTTCAAATGAGTAGGGTTAATCATTCGACATTTCTTAATAAAAACTATAGCTAAAGAGACGTACCACCATGAAAAACTGCAAAACACCATATCATTATTATACTTTAATAAAGATTTATACTTTAGCGCCAGATTTGTTTCCACCATATGTTGTTACTACCATACGAGACTCATTAACTAATTCTAAGAATGTACTTATTTTCACAAACTTTTTACACTAACTAATTCGCTAGAGTGCATTTACAGTTGGTTCAGTGGTGTATACATTTGTCCATCAATTATACCCGTATATTAGAATCTCTATCAACTATAAAAAATATAAGTAGTTTATGCGTATTTTATTGGATTATTCATGTTTTTCCAATACTACTTGGAAAAGAAAATACATAATTCTCGTGATGAATTAAGGGTTGTATTGTAGCAAATTAACTGTCTAAAATCTTATTTATTTATTTATTTTCACATATATCTATCATGTATGCTTCTCACTCCTCAAATAGCAATAAAAAATTTCAGATACTTTTAGAATCTCAATCTCACACAAAATAAACTTAAAAATATTCACTTAAAAATCAAATCTAAATTCTGTTGTTTTATTATCACTAGCTAGAATTTAATTTAATTTTTCTCATCAATCTATTAATTATGCTTCTCATAGCTCAAATAAGAAAAGTTATCAAAAATTCCAAATACTTTGAGAATCTCAATCTCTCCCAAAATTAAATAAACCTAAATAGATGTACTTAAAAAACAATGCTAGGTTTTCTTATTTTAATTTTTACATATGTAGATCTAAATTAACGCTCTACATTTGTCAAGTAATATTTGACACCATAAAATATGACATAAAATTAATTGAAACATTATTATCGCGTTTGCTATTACATGCTGGTGTCATTTGTCATGATATATTTATCACTACAATAAGTTTATGATTAATTTTGACTGTGCATGTGTAGTATTATTTTAATAAGAGTAAAGTACACGAGCGGTCTTTAAACTTGAAGAGGTGTGTCATCTAAGTTTCTTAAACTCTCAAAATGCATATCCAAGTCGCAGAACTTGTCATAGCGTGTCATCTAGGTTCCAAATTGCCACAGCCCCTTCAAGATCCTACGTGGCGCTGATGTGGCACGCGACACAAACAAGACGTAGCATAATTTTGACTGACAAATGGGACCCATTTAAAAATTTCTTGTTTTCTTTTTTTCTTCTTTTCTTCTCTTTTTTTTCCTTTCTACTCCTTTCTCTATGACCCGAGCAGAAGAAAGGAAAAAAAGAACGAGACGAAAACGAAAAAGAAAAAAAGTAGAACAAAAAAAAAGGACACATCACGTCCATGTGGCATGTCACATCAGCGTCACGTAGAATCTTAGAGGGCTGTGTCGATTTGGGACCTAGATGATACACTTTGACAAGTTCTAAGACCTGGAACTACATTTTGAGAGTTTGGGGACCTAGATGGTACAACTCTGTAAGTTTAATTACCGCCTATACACTTTAGTTTTTTTATAAAATCGTAGATTAACGGCTGTTGACAACAAAACAGTGCTGGCACTGATGATTTTTCCTTATTCATATTTCTTTCGATTCTACTATATATATGTGTGCATGTTTTCTTTTTATTTTTTGGCTTTATCTTTTTTTCGATCGTATATGGTGCAGGTATTTAAGTTTTTTTTGGGAGGGAGACGATCGTAACGTAAGCATGTCATGTTTTTTTTTGATAGAGATTAGCAGCATGGGAATTTTAAGAGCTCTAATCCAATGTTTAAAATAACGGGTCCACTAATTTAAGTAAAAATATAAGGTTGGATGCTTTTCTTTTTTTAAGCGTCACGTAACAATATAGGAGCGTTTGCTGGACATATAATAGATTTTTAGTATATAATAGATTTCTATGATTTCTCTAATTTATTTGTGAGCCACGTAGCGGTGTAAAAGCATTTGTACAAAGTTTAATTAACTTTTAGTGTATAATAGATAGATTTAGAAGATGGTTTAAAAGAACATTGATTGAATATTTATTATAGATCTTAATTTAACAACATATTGATATTTGTGAAGTAATATATTTTATCTTTATATTGTAGAAAATCATATTTTAAAAAAGACCGTTGATTTTTATGAATGTATGTTTTTCTGTCCTTTTTATGTAGACATGTGTATTTGGTTTCTTCCAGCGAAAATTAGGAAACTTTTATCGTTTTATTTTCACAATCATGTACGTCTGTATACGTACGGAGAGAAAAATCATTAGCATTTGTATCGTACAAACTCATGCCTACGGGCAGTAGTAGCGCTTGTATGTTATAAACATGCAGAATTATTATTCCCGTAGTAGCGCTTGTATGTTATAAACATGCAGAAGTATTATTTTTAAATAATAGGCTTGATCTAATGATGTAAAATAATGCGTCATCAATTTAAGTGCAAATCGACGATAAGATTAGATTGTACCATGTGATGACTTAGAAGCGTTTGTAGGAGTACCACGTGGTGACTAGAAGCGTTCGTAGGAAGTTTAATAAACTTTATTATAAAATAATAAACTTGCATTCTACGTACTCAAGTAGTACCTTACCTAACTCACCATAACTCACCTGTTCAGTTAAACAAATAATGAAGTAGTAGATGCATATTGGAAGGTGTAATTTTGTTGATTCCCTACTACTATATATGTTTATTGCCATAAATGTTTGTTCTGGAGATGCACATGCCTAAAATATTTCTATGATATGCATTGCGTTTGCACATGTATTACCACCGTAGCGTTAGCATGGGCAAATTACTAGTAAATTATAATTAACGAACTCAAGAAAAAATAAGAAACGAAGTTAATCTAATGGACCAGAGGAGAAATGTTAAACCATTTTGAGCGGTCCACATAGATCAATATGGTTATGAGTATTAAAGATATCACCGTACCAGTATCATATATTGTTCGTAGGTGGTGAAACATAGAAGATATATATGATTGGTAGATTCTTTAAGTTTCTGATTTCCAGTGTACATACTAATTGCTGTGTGAATGATAATAGCATGAATGATATCCATGTACGAGCGCAATTCCATGTTTTTCACGAAATAGAAGATCATGATGAGGAAAATATGAATTACCAGAGCAGTTGCGGTGACATTCTGCCATGCTGTCCATAATAAGCTAAATAGGAAAGGGGGGTGCTAGGAACCAGAGCAGAAGGGAAGTTAGGAATATCTTGCCGATTAATAATCCATTTCATATACGTGCCGGATATGATTTACTGATTGTAATCTCGAGTTTAGCCAAATTCTGAATACTACCGGATACTGAAGGTTCATGGATTGTTTGATTTACTGCCAATAGAAATATCGGCAAAGGGGCAAGAAATCTACATGTTTTTTTTTCTTTCCAAAATTTTGGCATTCCCAAATTTTAGTAGCAAAACAAATGAACATTTAGGACATTATTCCCACAGTATTTTTTTATGTAAATTACTGCCACGTGAATTTCACTAAAGGAAAACTATTTACATAGAGGATTGCTATGGCACGGGATTCCGTTCCAACGGGATACTTTATGATCTTCCACCTCTCGTCTTCCCAATGGTCAAGCTCCAATGTTGAAGCAACAGCAACCCTAGCCTCTTGCCCCATCGACCACAACAGTAGAGGGAGGAGGAAGGCGTCGATGAGAGGGAGAAGAGAAGATGAGACAACAACAATTGACTTGCTGGTCAGCCAAACGGTAACAACGCACTCTCTCTCTCTCCATGCCTTGACTCTACCGGATACCACATGTACCCGAACTAATACCTAACAACTGATACCTATGGGTACTGGTTGGTACCTAAGGTATCAGGCACGATATCCTGAGATGACCTTGGTAGGCTGGTACCTGGGTACCAGGCATGATACCCGAGGTACTAACCTAGTACCAAGGTATCAGGCACGATACCCGAGGTACCAACCTGGTACCTAGGTATCAGGCACGATACCTGAGGTACTGATCCCCTGATACCTAAGTAACAGTTGACTACTATACAACCAACACCGGTGTAGTAATTGAAGAAAACGACAACCTCTCATCCATTCATTTACTCGGATAGCGTCACCAATCTATGTCATACCGGCCGCATCCACCTCCTGTCTTCCAGGCCTTTCCTTCTCGTCACCACATGACAACGCCCAAACCTCACACCATAGTTGGCTCTCTCCGGCAGCCTCTCCAACCGCACATGCCTCTCTAAATCTGTCCTCTTGTAAGGAAGAAAAAGACTAGGGGAGTCATCGTCGTTGACGGTCGTTATCCAGCACAACAAATTTCGACGCTCCTCATATAAACTAAAATATCAGAATAAGCTGATGCTTCAAGTATATATTTCAGAAAAATATTAAGTTCCACACCATTACTTGATTAATATGTGCCAGGATATCAAAAAAATAAAGAAATGAAGAAAACGCACACTCCTAAGCAAGCTATGGATAAAGAGGCCCACAAGCAGGTGTAACGTCTGAACCGCTTAACTACCCCACAACCCCCTAAAAAGACCCCACTTCATGACAAGCCGAAGACGGAGGCCTTGGGTCCCCCAGTTCTCCGAACCCGAAACCGCGTGCGCTTGCGCGATGGCATACTTCTATAAACCATAAATATACCTGGAACTGTTTCTGCGTCATTGTTTTGCGAATGAATATCTCTGTTAATGTCATTAAGAAATCACCAACAGTCGACGTCGGAACCATAGTCTTGGAGTCGAGAGAGAGAGGGGAGAAGAGCCATTTGGATGGCAAGATGTGGATGGCAGGAGTGATGAGCGACACAACTAGCTCGGATATAACCAGACTACCTTATGCTATTAATTAACAAAAGGTGCATATGTTCATATATTAGATTTACTTGTTATATATTTGAACAAACTGTTGCTACACAATTATTTTTGTGTGTTTCTTTGCTTAGAGTACTTGCTTAGTCCGGCGAAAAAAGAGAGCCGAGCATACGGATTGCATGGATGATTGAAGAAGATTGATTGGGGACCAAAACAACACCTTCTCCAAGCTTGCCCATCACGTTACCCTCACAGAAATGCTCTCTCCAATGTCGGTTCGCAGGCAAAATGGACATTTCCATGAGCTACACCGTCATAACTAGCCCTAAAAAGGAGCCGAGCTCACATTCAGCTTACTCAACCCACCTTAAGCAAGCTCCAAATTCCTTCATACCCTTAAAGTACTAGTATTTTTGTGCTAAAAAAAAAAACTGGTAGAGCAGAATAAGTTATCCGAAGTCCTCCGAAGTCTTCGCGAAGGCTTTTCAGGATAGCCTTCGTTGTACTCTCTTTTGTCACAATACTTTCGCCGAAATTAATGAAATACTCTTATTTATGCATCTACGCCGTACTTTGATTCAGTCTGAGTACTATTCAAAATTTATATCATTGTGTCATACCTAATTGTGTGGCGACTAGCCTACCAGAGAGTGCTATGCTAAGCAGGTATTAATTAGAGATCCAATTTAAAAATCGCGTAACTCTATGATGTTAGCACAGGAATAGCCGTAGAGCATTTAGTAAATAATTAAGCAACGATGCTAAATTATTAAATATCATTAATTGGGCATATATGATGTGGACATAGAGTGGCCGCTGATGGTGCACAGCTCAGTATGCGTATTTCCTCCACGTAGTATATATTCCTAGACAAATTCCTAGCAGGTACATCCTCCGTATTTAGCCCCGGTTCGGATAGCTATTACAGGTTGTCGTAAGGAACTCCGGCAACCCGGTGGTGGTCTCTCGAAGTACCAGTGAGGCATTGTCAAGGTATAGGCCAACACATTGTATGCTAGCAGATTTAAATAGGATTGATTGCTATACTAGAAGTATAGGAATTTGATTGCTTTTCTAATTTCTTCTTCTAACTTAGTTAAAATTGATTATCATGAGGATTTGAATCACTTCGGCTTCGTGTCACTATATCCTTATATTAAAATTTAACCCCTGACGTAGACTTTGATAAGTACACATAATATATGTATAAGGTGTATTTAGCAAGTCCACTTCTATTATCTTCCCTTTGTGATTAAAAAATACGGATACCTTGGAATTACTTCTGGGTGAAATGCTTACAATGGTATATCCGTGCGCTTGCGGATTACTTCTATAACCATAAATATACCTGGACGTTTTCTGCCGTTTCATTGTTGCGGAAATGAATATCTCTTAGTAATGTCATTAAGAAATTTACCAAACAGTCGACGTCGGAGACGATAGGTCTTGGAGTCGAGGAGGAGAGGAGGAGGAAGGCCATTTGGATGGAAGAGTGGATGGAGAGTGATGAGGACACAACTAGCTCGGACTTATAAAACCATTTGCACTACGCTTATGTTTAATTAACAAAAGGTGCATATGTTCTATATTAGATTTACTTGTATATATTTGAACAAACGTTGCTACACAATTAGTTTTGTGTGTTTTCATTTGTAGAGGTACTTGCTTGGGCGGAAAAAAAAAGAGGACGAGCATACGGAATTGCATGGATGATTGGAAGAAGTTGATTGGACCAAAACAACACCTTCTCCAAGTCTTATTTTTCATATCACCATGTCACTTTTGGTTCTACACGTTTTGGATCGGATTCGCAGTTCTCCTTGATAGCATTCAACTTCAAACGGTCTATTCGGTTGTTAAATGTCAATTTATCGGTTGCTCCTATGTTTTGCACGTGTGAGTAGCATTAAAGTGTAACGCGATGCTAGATATTAAATCTTATTCATTTAATGGCATAATATGATTGGGCAGCAGCTCACTTCACTTCTCACCCACTTAAGCAAGCAAAGCTCAAATTCCTCTTCATACTTTAGTATTAGTTATTTTGTGGCTAACGTGGAGTAGCAGTTAGTAGAATAGTATTCGAAGTCCTCGAAGTTCTTCGGAAGAGTCTTGCGTTAGGCTCTTGTACTCCTTTTGTAATACTTTCGGAATTAATGAAATACATCCTTATTTTATGATCTATCGCTACTTTGTCAGTCTGAGAAGTACTATTTCAAAATTTATATCTGTGTCATTACTAATTGTGTGAGGTAGGCTTACAGAGAGGTGCTATGGTGCGGTTAATGTCCAATTTATCGGTTTGCTCTATTGTTGTGTGCCACGCGGTTGTAGAGAGTAGCATTTAGCTAATGGTAAGCGCGATGCTAAGATTATTAAATATCATTAATTTGGGGCATATATGATGTGGACAGTAGATGGTCGGGCCGCTGATGGTACAGCTCAGTATGGTATTCCTCCACTTAGTATAATTCCTGAAGACCAAATCCTACGGAGGTGTACTCTCCGTATTTAGCCCCGTTCGATACTATTACAGTTTCGTAAAACTCGGCAACCCGGGTGTCTCCTAAGTACCAGAGCATTCAGCGGTATAGGCCACACACCTTGTATTGTACAGATGTAAAATTAGGATTCATATATACTAAATCATAGAATTGATTGCTTCTATTTCTTCTTCTACTTAGTTAAAATTATATCATGAGGATTTGAATAGCTTCGCTTCTTCATAATCCTATATTAAAATTAACCCCTGCTAACTTTTGATAATTACACATAATAATATGATTATAAAGTGTATTTAGCATAGTCCACCTCTATTATCTTCCCTTTGATAAAAAATACATACCTTGGAATACTTCTGAAAATCTACAATCACCCAAAGTATATCCCCGATACGCGTTACGTGACTTTATACTATCTTAACCCAAAAATATAACCTCAACGTTATATCTGCAGCATTACATTAAGATATCTCTAGTTAATTCATTAAGAAAATCCAACAAGTCGACGCGGACGATAGCTCTTGACGAGGAGAGAGGAGAGGAAGGCCAATTTGGATGAAGATGAAGATGATGAACACAACTAGCTCGGATATAACCAGACTACCTTAGTATAATTAATCAAAAGGCATATGTTCTATATTAGATTTACTTGTTAATATTTGAACAAACGTTCTACAAATTATTTTGTGTGTTTCATTGTCAGATACTTCTGCGAAAAAAAAAAGAAACCGAGCATACGATATCCTTGGAATAGTTCTGGGTGACAATGCTTACCACATGGTATATCCGTGCGCTTGCCGGATTACTTCTTATAAATAATATACGCTGGATGTTTCTGCGTCATTGTTGGAATGAATATCTCTAGTAATGTTCATTAAGAAATACCAAACAGTCGACTCGGAGACGATAGTCTATGGAGTCGAGGAGGAGAGGAGGAGAGGCCATTTGGATGGAAGAGTGGATGGAGAGTGATGAGGACACAACTAGCTCGGACTTATAAAACCATTTGCACTACGCTTATGTTTAATTAACAAAAGGTGCATATTTCTATATTAAGATTTACTTGTTATATATTGAACAAACGTTGCTACACAATTAGTTTTGTGTGTTTTCATTTGTAGAGGTACTTGCTTGGGGCGAAAAAAAAGAGACCGAGCATACGGATTGCATGGATGATTGAAGAAGTTGATTGGGACCAAACCAACACCCTTCTCCAAGTCTTATTTCATATACCATGTCACTTTTGGTTCTACACGTTTTGGATTCGGATTCGAGTCTCCTGATAGCATCAACTTCAACGGACCTAGCTGCTGATCTAGAAGGATTTCATGGCCAATAAGTACTTGTTGGAAAAGCTTATGGAGTCTACTTTCAGATGGTTTTGGTCCCACGTCAGAATTCCTACGAGCCACGTACCTCATCTAGTCCGAATCTGATTTGAGTTTTGGACCTTGTAGTTGTGTCGTGGGGCTTAACCCAAGGGGGTGTGCACCCTAGGGCAACCCTTAGGACGTCCCTAATCATATTTATTCAGTAGCCATCATCGTCTAGAGTCGGGTTTGCTTACATTAATCTGTCAAGAATAGTTTCGCCGCTTGATCAGTTTGTGGAACCCCAAATTCAAGTGCTTAATCATTCATATGCAATTTGGTTGCAATCTATCTTATTCTTCCTTGTGTTCTTCGTTTCGCATGCAGGGATTAGCCTTCTCGGCGAGGTCAACCGCGTTTCGGCATAGTTGATAACCAGAGGAGATGTGGTGCTGCAATTATGTGGCTCAGTAGCGTGTTCGTTCAGAAGCCAGATCGAGTTCTGTCGCGACTCCCACCAAATCAACTATTTATCAATACCTAATGGAAGATCGGAACCTAACATCCTTATCAGTTGGTATCAAAGCGCGATTACCCGTTAGGTAATTTATCTTCCCACAACTAGAAAATTGCCACATAAAAAAATTTATTCTTTACCTAAACAATTTGAGCAATTGCATTGTTGTATTAGATTTTGCTTCGTTGAATTTTAGATTGCATCATCGTGTCAACTGCTGGTTTAGTTCTAGATTTTAATTTGTAGTTTTGAGTATTGCGTCTGTCATCACATTGAGTCTAGGGTTGATCAGTCAAGTCGGTGTGAGTTGTACGTCAATTTTGGGTCCAGTTTTGCATTTCGTCGGTTGTTGCCGGGACCTTGAAAAATTGAATCTAATCATTGTCGGGTTTCCGTTTTTGGGATTTGGAGAAAATTTTTGTACAACGGTTTTTGGAGTTGCTCGATTTCAGGAGTTCCTTTATTGCAGTCTTAGTGCGCGTGTGAGGTAGAGGAAATCTGATCCATGCTGTGACTAGTCCCACCTCTCCCGTCCGTAGCATTAAAATTGTTTAAGTAGCGGATTTGATATATTTTAATAAAAATGGAACCTACGTGATGTGAGCATTCCATTTTTGAGGTGATCTAATTTTAGTTTTGTACTTTGCATTTGAGTCCCTGTAATATTCATATTTATATTTGAGTCCCTGTTCAAGGTCAGTGGTCGGTTCTTGTTGAAAAAAAATAGTAAAAAATTGAAAAAAAGAACAGGCAGAAAGGTGCAAAAAAAAGAAAGAAAAAACGGCAACCTAAAAAAAGAAAAAAAAGGGTAGAAAGGTGCTTAAAAAAAAAGCCGCACCAAGAAAGAAAAAAAAATCATTTATCCTTTGAGATGTTTTCAGAGTGCAGAGTTGTGCATTGATTCATATCTAGTCCGTAGTGTTGTCGGGTGCTTGCTTGAGCTAGAGTTGAGTCTAGGCTAGGCCAGCACATTGACTAGTACTTTGAACTATTATTCAACTTTGCATTTTCTGATTAGCATAATTGTGTTCCTTTGCTACTATATATTGTGCCTCCCAAGCTCCACATATATACTTCTGGTCAGCACCACTTTGATCCTTGCAATCGCCATATCACGTCCTTCAAGGTGTCACGAACCAACCACCGATTGTACTGTCCTTAGCACACTTATAAGAGCTTGGTAAGCTTGGTATGTCTGATAATCTTCTTGAGTCCGTGTAAGTATGTTACAACTTTATCACTACCGAGCTCCACATATCAGCCTATAGAATAGGGATAAGATTGGCACAATCTGCCTTGGTGAGGATCCACAAAGACAAAAACATTTGAGTGGCAAGAGAGAGAGAGTCAACAAGAGGAAAAGAGCTGGTTTGCGAAAATTGATAAAAAAAACTCAAGAGTCTGACAGGTGAAGCAAGAAGGACTGGAATCGAGATCGTTCCATTTATCAATTACCCAAGATGGTAAGTTAGCCACTGATAAAGTTCACAGGTACAGGTATGGTTTTGGAATAATTTATATGCTTGAATTATATCTTGGAGAATTTCATTCTACACTGACCTTTACTCAAGGATGAGTAAAGAGCTAAGTGTTGGGGGTTTTGTTGGCGGTCATTAAATGCCAATTCTATACCGCCAACATCTGCATAAAGTCTAGATAATAAAATATCCAACATAGTGATAGGTGTTAAATCTCACATAATCCATATGTGTTGGTATTTATTTGATGCATGTAATAAACCTAGGAGTTAGGAGGAAAATTGGACCAAAGTGAGAGAGAAACATGTATCCATACAAGGATGGGTTGTGAAACTTCATCCAAAATACCGGAGAATCAGTCCAAAATTCACAGAAATAGATAAGGACGAACAAAGGAGTCCATAAGCTGGAGGCCAGGCCATGAGGGCCCAGCCCAGGCAGTTCAGGCAGAGGTTTGGCATGGACGTCCCACATTACTCCCTGACGACGGTTGCGGGGCAATTCAGACAATTCACAAAGAGGACAACCGTCGTACTGCCTATATAAGGACATCATTTCCTCCACTTTCACACACACTTCCAAGCTTGAGCTAAATTACAAGAGACTCTATTGTACTATATTGTATACTAGAATTAGGACGAGAGTAGAGTAGAAGAAGTCGGAAAGAATTCCGGAGTTGCCGGGTAATCTTCTCTCATTTCTTTTATTCTG
The DNA here is from genome assembly GCA_022414725.1 of Microglena sp. YARC. NCBI lineage: Eukaryota > Viridiplantae > Chlorophyta > Chlorophyceae > Chlamydomonadales > Chlamydomonadaceae > Microglena > Microglena sp. YARC. The sequence continues at coordinate 3,250 of JAJSRW010002223.1, read as the reverse complement.
TTTGCTAGATCCTAGTTGCTCCTTTATTCTTTTCTTTTCTTCATTGTTTCTAATATATTGATTTCACTCCATCCCCTTCCCAAAAATTCCAAATCAATTATCACCTCCAAATCCTCAAATCGATCATCTCCAAATACATCCCAAAATCTTAAAAAAAATTACATAACAACTTCTACAAAATTCATCCACAAGTACATTACATATTTACATACTACACAAATCAAAATACATCTAAACCCTCAAATCCTAAAAAAAAAAAAAAGAAAACAACACCAAATCCCGCGAATGGCCCGCCAGCCGCCCCACCAGCGCCAATCTTCTTCGGCTGCCGACCGCCGCTGAGCAGGTCGGCCGCCTTCCGCCGGCCCCTGCGCATCCGCGCCGGCCACCAAACCGCCCCCCTGAACGCTGCCGGCCGCCGCCATGCGCCGCCGTTGCCACTGCCTGCAGATCGGGGAGGAGGGGAGCGGGGAGGAAAAGGACAGGATCCTCTGCACGTGCACGGATGCGAGGAGAAGGGAAGGAAGCGAAGAAGGAGGAGGAGAAAGCAAGAGATAGGGTTGGTGAGGAGAAGGAGGAGAGGAGTTAAAGGAGAGGAGAGATGGAACTGGGGAGGGAGGATGTCTCGATCTGATTCGCACCGCCTCGATGTCTCCGCACATGACGATCTTTTTTCCCGGTTGGTAAACACAACGGCCTAAAAATAGATCTTTTAGTCCGATGTCTGACATCACTTGCCATTTTTTAACGGACTAAAGATATGGCTATGACCTTTGTGAACTGGGACTATCCCCCATTTTATTGCAACCGGACTATTGTGGAAAATTTGGTTCTTCGATTCAAAGATTTTTCTCCACCATGGTTGACGCATTGCAAGGCAGCTGACAAAAGACCCCAGAGAGAGTTCTTCTCTCCTCCAAGGTGTTAGATTTGCATTCAGAGTTCATCATGTGGAGAAAAATATAATTCGACCATAGAAGACATGGTATTTATGAATTTGAAAGGTGAAATGGACATTTTTTTTAAAATCAATGGTGTTTTCGATTATTATTCTATGATTAACAATTGGCATTGGAGATTATTGGTTTTGATATTTGGAATTTATTTGCGAAGTGTTTTTGGAGATAATGTGGAATTTAACAGTACTGCCTGGTGATTGTGTCCGTCAGACCGGGCAATTGCTCCGTCAGACCTGGCGTTATCGCGCGGTCAGACCAGCTAGCCCACGGTCTGACCGGCCGATGTTGTGTCGTTTTCGTTTCGGGTTGTTTGTTTGGATATCCGTCATCTTTGTTCTATTTCATATTTATGGCTTCTAGATGGATACTATACGTATGTAATACTGGTTGTTTTCTAACAATGAGTCAAGTTGGGGATAGTTTGGTCTCGGAATTATGGTTTTCTTTTGTTTTGATTCATGTGTACGGTGACATTGATGCCTCGGCGAGAGTATTGCCGGAGATGGATCGGGAGTCGTTGGGGATATTGACGGTCAAATATCATGCGCCATTTCCCTAGGCTTGAGTCAATGACGTGTTGGTGAAGATATCCAATGGCATACATAGTATTGTGTGCGTTCTATGGGATGCGAGTCGAATTTTGGATAGGAGTCCAAATTTCGGTATGATTGGAGTTGTAAAGTTCGTTTCTATGTACGAGAGTTTTCTAAGTGGTTTAGGACTCTCTAGTATGAGTTTGGTTCGTGGCTTTTAAGCTGCCCCTACCTCATGTATTAATAGGAGAGGGAGCGTGAACTTCCCGTATCGCTTTTAGAGCAATTGAGTTATAGTTTAGTTAAGGTTTCGAGTTTAGTCAAGTTTTAAGGATTGCTTGTTTTGGTGCACTTTGTAAACATAGAGAGAAAGCAATAAAGTTGTCATCTACCGTTTTGAGAGTTCTTCGATTTGTGTTTCAATCAGGTTCGGCGGTCTAACCGGCGACACACGGCGGCAAGACCTTCAGCATCGGCGGCGGGTTCAGACCGGCGTCAGAACTTGCGGTCAGTCCGTGGCGGCGACAAGAGCTGGCGGCAGTTTCGGGCGGTTCGATCGATCGATCTATATCGGATCGGACGACCGTTTCCGGGGCGGTGAGACCAGCGCCTTCTACTTGGTCAGACAGCGACGTCGAATTCGAGGAACTTTAATTCCGTTAAAGTTGGTTTAGGTGTTTAGTTTTTAATTACCAACAAATTCCCCTTTATGGTTGGCTAGTTCTGGTGTTTTGATCCTACAATTTTGTAATAACAACTAATTCTTCAATTATGTACAGTTCGCTGTGGATTCGATGCCGAGAGCATGAAGGCTTCGAAAAGAAATGAGAAGCAGATGAGTACACAAACGTCTGCTCCACAGATAGATCAGATGTATAGCTGGACCCTTGCAATTGAACACTTGACTGGTTTCTTTGTTCAAATGCGTGAATAGTTCGAAACAGTAAATTGTAGAAACTGGGAATTTTGTAGATGCCAATGTTGTCCACATGCCAATACCATATACAGCAATAAAGGACACAAGTTACAGGCTTCTGAATACATTATACTGAGTTATACTTACACGGTGTACGTGTCTCTGAATTCAAAGGTTAATCCTAATTTTTTTCGTTCAGAATATAACGTTCATAATCCTGAAAAAGGGAATCCGCGATTTTGAAATGAAAAAATAATTCTCTTTGAACAGAATTAAAAATAATTTCTGAGGAAAATAAGAGAAGTATAAGAAAAACAAACATATATATATATATATATATATATAACTCCACTCCAACCATAAAGGAAATCGTTGTGGACAATGTTCAAGTCAAACCTTAGAAATATAAATCATGAATAACTCTCCAAGTTTAGTTTCAAAATATAAAAAATTATATGTATAGATTTGTCTTGAAAAATACTTTGCATAAAAGTTATACATATATCACTTTCAATAATATTTTATAAAATAAGAAGTCAAATGTTTGGTTTTGGAGACCGTACGTTGTCCTAATTGACTTTCTTTATGAAGTATGGAGGAGCTATATATTGAGATGCAGCCGTACAGGCTCACAAGTTAGCGTGAGACATCAGGAACAGTAAGGATTATATGACGCAAAAGTTGCTAGTGTCAAAATCGCAGCATACTTTCTGAAACCAACTTTTTCCGAACTGTAGGCAATGGCCTAGAGATTTGTGACGTTATAAGTTTTCGATTATGTAATTGCATATACTCTTATACTCTACGTTGACAACTATCACGTTATATATATAAAAACTTTT
>JAJSRW010002224.1:2500-47769 GCA_022414725.1 Microglena sp. YARC | reverse complement strand
GTTACGGGAATAGTTCATTTAGTCTCTCATCCCGTCGTTTTACTGCCAAAACGATCAGAATTTGACTCAAGTTTGCAGCCAGATTAAATTGCTCCTCGCAGCAGTGTAGAATGTTTTGGATTCCTGATGTGGCAAGTTTGAAACGGTCGATTCGTATCGAGTAGGTCGAAGGTGTTCATGGGAAAAAAAAATGGGTCCTACTGTATGTATCCCCTTATTTTTCCTCTTCTTCTTTCTAGTCTTCTTTTTCTTTTCTCTTCATCTGAAGAGAGGGAGTGTCTGGCGGAGGGAGGGCGGCGGCGGGGGAGAGAGAAGGTGGTTTGAAGCGTACGTGAGGAGTGGGAAGGGGATGCGGGCCGGTGGGAGGGGGCAGGGTGCAGCCTCTCTATTGGGATTGAGTTCTGCGTCAAATGATAAGGTGTCTTTATTCATGAATGTGGGTTCGACTGTGGTATTTTGGATTCTCCTTGTGTTGTGGGGGAGTCTATGATGAAGGTAGCACGACTGATGCATGTATTTGTAGCTGGTTACATCTATTCATTTTTCATGAAAATAAGGCTTGACTTGTGGGTTGTGTTCACGAGGAGTTGGATGTAGAGGAGTATCTAATGTATTTTAGTTCTTGCATTAATTAAGTCATAGCTGAAAATGTCAGGTAATCGTGGGATGAGCGATTCAGTAGGTTGGGCGGGTTTTTGGATTTTTTTCAATTTGTAACAAATCCTGGGTATGGAGTATTATAATAGAGGAACGAGAAAATCCTGGTAAAAAAAAACGTTTTTAGCAGCGAAAATATCTATCCTGTTTTCTTCAGTTTTCTATTTACTGTTGTGACCTATGAGTGTAGAAAACAGTGGGCTTGGCTGAGTTTTGAGTGTTAGGTTAGCAAAATCAAATTACAAAGTGGTTCGACGGTTCAATCATTGATTCTGAGGCTATGTGACGACCGATAAGTGAAACCACTGCGGGGGTGGAGTTGGGCGGAAGTGGAATGGGGTGAGGGTGAGATCGTTATGCAGGGTGCAAGGGAGGCTGGGTGCATTGCTACTAAGCTCACTGAGACAAACTATGCAGATTGGGCGTATGATGCGGGTGATTTGAGGAAGGCTGTGAGTGCCATGAGCGGGGTATGCCAAGTTAGGAAGGGCACTGGCCCTTTCCAGGTTCAAAGGGAATGTGTGCCCTATCAAGAAGGACATGCCAGGAATATGGGACGCGATAAGAGATGGACGTCGGTGTGGTCATGTTTGAGAGTGCGCGAGCAGGCATTGCGGTTCAGTACTTGAGCAGCCAGTTCAAAGGACGGCGAGACGAGGGATTTCGCCCCTTAGTCGCACGCACATGCATCGACATCCGTGACAGCGGTGGCGCCCCTTACCGACGAATTCACATGTGATAGAAGCTGTTGCCGATGGTCCTCCCACTATCATCAGCTTTGCACTTGTCGATCTGAACCGCATGCTTTATCTCAAAGACCATGCGCTGCAGGAATCTGGTTGTGCCATGCTCCCACCAATCCTATAAATCTGTGGTGCGTCGCGAGCGCTGGGGACTAGTTACCTACCACAGAAGATTAGTGGTTCCACTCGAATGGAAGAAGAAGAGCAGTAGGACACATGAAAAGACTGTGCTCCTCGCCCCTGAAGAAGGCATGCGCGGGAAGCATGGTTGGCTAGGGCGCTCAGGGGTGAGGAATGCATCAGCCAAAGAAGGTGGGGCGCTGACAAGGCACCGCGTGACAAGTCGATGGTATGTTGTTTCAATGTGACATTAATGATCATACGGTTAGACACCACGGAGTGCCACAAACGCGGCGGAGCGACGCTAGAGCTGCACACGGTCGCTGAGGGCTCAGGAGGACCCCTGTACTGCGGCTGCTAAGCGACCGTGAGTGTGCTGGTCACCGGTGGCCGCACAAGGCCAATTGTGTCCTGGACGAGCCGCCATGCTAGCTCAATTTCATTTTTGGGCGCCGAGAAGAACTATCTCCGGATGCTGGTACCTTGAGCACCGCCAAGCAACCACATTCTGTCCGCGAAGAGTTTCTCACTGACCACGGACGACACGGTGCCGGCGTGTGCGTTCGGCATACGGCTGCATCATCGACGTCTGCGTTTTGGCCGACGTAACGCTGGAAATGCAACACGGGCAACACCGTACCGTGTCCCATGGGTGTATTACATCCAGAGCAAGAGCACTTGAATCATTTTAGCTAGCTTTGATGAGCAAAGGCTGTGCAATCCACATTGAAGATGGGTGATGATGATCAGGGACAGGGCGCGAGTGCTCTGGTGGCGAGGGTGTCGAGGAACAAAGGGCGTCTCGTACTCTGGATTGAAGGGGTGGTGCGGCCATGTGTTTGTGGCGAGCTTGCGCGAGGTGTTCGTGTTGTCGCATGCGCGCTGCAGGGCATTTGAATTTTGGCTGCCTATGTCGCTGGATCAGGGCGATGGTGTGCGGTCTGGCCTGTGACATCGGAAAGGTGGAATTCACATCTGGCGATGTGTTGTCAAAGAGCGAAGCAGCTGCATGCACCATCCTGTCGGAGGCGAAATCCGAGCAAGGAGTGCTAGAGCTTGTTCCAGGTGATCTCTGTGGAACCGGATTAGCCAGACTCAAGAGCAACTGATCATTCTTAGCTAGCTTGATGAGAACCGGCTGTGCAATCCACATAAGATGGGGTGATGATGATCAGGCACAGGGCGATGGCTCTGCGTGCGAGAGTGTCGAGGAACAAAGGGCGCTGTACTGCTGGATTTGAAGGTGGTCGCGGCCTGGTCTTGTGCGGAGCTGCGCCGAGTGTCAGTGGGTTTTCGCCATCCTATGCCGCTGCGGCATTGAATTTTGCTCCCCTATGTCGCTGCGTCAGGCGCCATGGTTGCGGTCTGCTACATCCGAACAGTGGATCAATCTCGATCATTGTGTCAAAGAGCAATAGCAAGCTGCAGCACCATCCGGTCGCGAGCGCAATATCGACAATGGAGTTGCAACTTGTCCAATGGTGATCTCGTTGGACCGAAAGCCAGCACGTGGGAGGTAAATGCCATTTTCTATGCTAGTGCGATGATAATGTCTCGATACATGGTGGGGTGGTACTGCTCGGCAACAAAGCAATTAGGCACCACGACGACAATCAGGGATTCTAAGGGAAAGTGAGCCGAGGTTAGAGGAATGACAGATTTCGTACAGACTAGGGAGGGGGGGTGTGAATTCACCTCGATAGAATTTGGGTGAATACTGTGCAGACGTGGCCGTGAGCGGCACCGTCACCAAAGCATTGGCCTCTGCACACCGGCAGCATAAGGCATCATTGAACGTGAATGCGATGATCGTATCAATGCCGTGAAGCTGTTGAAGGCATGGAGAAAATGCCGTGAGGTTTCAGGGTGAGGCCCGTTGTCACTGGATGCATATCCTGAACTAGCACATATGACGAGGGGCTCGACGGCGAAAGACGCCCATATGAACGCTTTTAGAGGTAGGCCAGCGCCTGAATGTGCATTACTTTTCGCACCTTTGGCTGTTGTGGCGTATGTAAGAATGTGATACCACACTTGTCGAAGCTGGACAGAAGCGAGGCGATGGTGTTCCTTGGTTATGAGGACGGAAGCAAGGCTTATAGGGGTTCGACCCGGAGGCGAACCAGTTCATGTGAGTAGAGACGTGGTGTTCAACGAAGAGGCGAAGTGGGACTGGGCCAGCCGTGACTGGAGACGATGAAGCTAATCCTGGGACGAAGAGGCGAGTGGGACTGGGCGGCAACCGTGACTGGAGACGATGAAGCTAATCCTGGTGAAATCTTCTCTGTCTTGTACACTTTTCACTCTGTTTCAGATGATGTACAGTGCTCTGGGCACGCCCGCGCATACGAGCCACAGGATGCTGTTACCTAGTGTGGGACTCATTGCCGGGTGTGCACTCACCAGCATCCTCTTGATGCAATCAACACCACGCAGAAAAAGCTGAGGTGGAGTTTGCAATTCCGCCGACGGACGCATTGCAACCATCTGACGAGGCACCGTGACGCAATTACACGCTTGCAAACATCAGCAACACTACTAGCCCAGTACGGGAGTTTCAGTACTCTGGGTTGTGCCTTTTGGCGGCTGATGACCAGCAAGCTTCACGAGGCTGAAGTACAGGCCTGCTGGCACAGGCTATGATTGATGAGGTGAAGAGCATTGAGGAATAACAAGACTTGGAGTCTATTCCACCGCCTACTGGAGCATCGCCAATAGGTTGAATGGGTGTACAAGAAAGAGCCGTTGATCATGATGGCTATGGTGAAGTACAAGGCCAGATTGGTAGCTAAGGGTTACATGCAACACATGGCATTGATTTTGAGGAAGTATTTGCTCCGGTGGCAAGGATTGAAACGTAGGTTGTTACTGGCACTGGCGGCTTAGGAGGATCGCAGGTGACGCCAAGTGCGCATGCAATCCGGCGCCGGGAGGAACCAAGGATGCGGTGGACATGTCGGGAAATTCCCCCTTTCCTATCGACGCCGGGGGTCGATCGATGTTGGAGGCTCCTAGAGGCATTCGCTCCGAACAGGCGGAGGCAAAGGGGAACAGGAACTCACCAATGGTGGATGCAACGGGCGGTGTGGAACCGGTGGAACCTAGTGTGACGGGGAGTGAACTGTGAAAGAAAATTTGCATGCAGGGGTAAAAGGCTGAACTCTGGGCCGTTAACCCGGCCCATTCAGTCTAGTTCCAATTCCGCCTAACTTGGAACATCGACCATAGGTTGAATGGGTGTACAAGATAAGCGTGATCATGATGGCTATGGTGAAGTACAAGGCGCAGATTGGTAAGCTAAGGGTTACATGCAACAACATGGCAAATTGATTTTGAGGAGTATTTGCTTGCCGGTGGCAAGTTGATTGAAACCGTAAGGTTGTTACTGGCACTGGCGGCTTAGGAGGGATGCAGGTGCAACGGCAAGTGCGCATGCAATCGCGGCGCCGGAGGAACCAGGATGCGGGGGACACTGTGGGAACCTATCCTACGCGCCGGCGTCGATCAGGTGAGGCTTCCCCTAAGCATTTCGTCGAACAGGCGGCAGGCAAGAGGCGACAGGAACTCACAATGTGGATGCAAGGGCGAGTTGGAACGGTGGAACCTAGTGTGGACGGGAGTGAACTGTGAAGATTGCATTGCAGGGTAAAGGCCTGAACTCTGGGCCGTTAACCCGGCCCATTCAGTCGTGGGCCTGAACAGTATCATACACTGGGCCCGTAGGGACCAATTGTTACTGATTAACTGAGATGGGCCGCAATCCAGGCCTACCTTACACTGACATGGGTTATGGTTGAGGCCCATGCAAGGTTTATCTGTCAAAGCTGACGTGCCAAAATGAACCTGGCATGTTTACTGTAGCAGATAGTAGTAGTACTTTGTTTAGAACAGAAACATCATGTTCAAGAGTTAATCTGCAGAAAACGGAACGTTCTCGTGCATCTGCGTAAGATGCACTGACCACAACGAAAAGGAAACACCCATCACTGGCTTACAATCTCCACAGATTCAGAAATATGTCCAGATACATTACCAGATGGAAGCACTCTCAAATATTTCCAGTTTTCAAGCGGTGTAATGTTGACAAAGCTGGGAGAAAATTCCCAAACATATGCTATCACCTGTAAAGCAAATTTTGACACCACCAACATGAAAGGAGTACTACAAAACAAAATCGGAAGGGCCAAATGCAGCAGGGCAACAAGCTCCTATAGTATGGGCACTGTACAGTAATGGTAATGTACAAACATCATCTTCTACTTTTGATGCTAATTTGGGATATCACAGGATTACCAAGACAACAATCGCGCAAACCCAGCCTTTTTGCTGTCCCAGGTGACTCCCCAACTCACATAGACAGATACATCTATAATTTACACTTACTTTGCGGCTTGTATGGCTCCATCCTCTCCTAGATCCTGTCCAAGCTACGTCAATCAATTGTCTGTACAGCAATGCAGCTCGGGGTCCCGAATTCCAGTAAAATGGGCTGAAAAGCTTCACCAGTAGCAAACCTCCTAGTATGACCTCAACTAGATAACTGCCGACGACTATACAATTCTCAACCTCATCAAATGGGAGAAATGCTATGCAAGTTGCATTGCAGGCGCCAATAGCCTGTGTGTTTCACAGGGGACTCCAGGTATGCGAAATGCAAAACACAAAGGCGTGTTTCGCTCGTAGAAATCATGGTGGCTGTACCTGGCTAGTCAGCCCCAGACTGACCTGCGCTATCCCGGAGATTTTCACGATGATATAAGCAAATTGATTTTTGGAAGGAGCCAGAAGCTCCTGAAGGGTATATCATAAAATCCCATTCAATACTCTCTGGTAGTAATCATACTGCCGAGTACGCCATGCATCCATGCTGCTACTGATAAGTGAAAGCACCAGAGACACGCATTGCTGCAACCATACCAAGATAGCATTAGAACTGTAAAACCCCTCTGCAAATGATGAGTTACAAGACAGTTGACTAACCTCTTCAGTAAGACTCAAGTGAAACCTCTTCCTCAAGTTCTGAATAGTGCGAGGACCACCTTTAAAGCAAGGGAAGCCGGAATCCTGATCAATGGAAAGTTCGGCATTATACACATGAAAGATGATTACTGTATTGATGGACTTACATTGCCATGCCAATCACAGAAAGGAGAAAAATAAGATTAGGTACATAGACGTAACCCCACCCCCCCAAAAAAAAAGAAAGAAAAGGACATATTAAAATGATGTGTGTGAGCAACATGAAACTCGGAGTATGCAAATGAAACGTTTTATACATTGATATACCATATGGCAAATGAGTTTTGACCTAACTGAAACTCGTTAGAATGCTCTTCCGCACATTCAAGATAGTCTGACACACATGGATGATAAATATGAATTCTGAGTTATGCTATGCAATGTTCTATACCCTTGATATATTTATGTTGAGTTTTTTTTAACTCAGATCAAACCCATTAGAATAACTATTCTGCACCCAAATCCATTAGTTGCAACACGTCATGCAATAACCCACATGCCAACATCATGCAAACCAACCGCCTTTGCATTAACAGGTTATATCAAGTATGCGGTAAAATATTCTGCAGACATGCAGTAGCAAGTTTCCATTTCAAGTATTGCATGTATTTCTGGTACCACTGGTGTACAATAGCTATGCTAAATTTGTATAGTTCGATTCAGGGTGTGCGTCCGAAAATATTTTTCAGAAATAGGGTGTTCGCTTCAAGAGAACACCTCATATTAGGATGGGTTAGTCTATTTTGGGAAAAAGCACATGATTTTGGTGGAATGGCCCGACCAACATTTTTTTCAGCTTTGTTCTAGTAAGTTATTTTATAAGAGATGAGGTGGTGATGGAACAACCAGTTTCATTCAAACCATACAGTGGGGTACATTCGGATTTAGGATAAGATGGTGCATTACTTCAATCGCTACTTGTGTGAAGCATGCAAGCATAGACAAGTGTTATATAAGACGAACACTATCTGATAGGCTCATCTAATACATCTAGACAAACATCTATAATTTTAGATAGAAAGTTACCTGCAACATTTCTACTAGTAGTATAATACGCTCTGCATGCTTCCGGCAAGTAAGGAACCCTTGAATGCATAGAACCTGAAGCGTACAAATTTACATGGCTAAATAAGACCATTGAACTTGGAGATGTCACAATAACCAAGAGAGTAATTCACTACTAGTCCAAATACCTTGAAGTAGTCAAAGAACTCACTGGGTGTTCCCTCTGCATCAGAATCCATCACCTACCATGGTCCCCACAACAAAATTTATTATAATTCAACATTTTAATCTACCATAAAGTTTAAGTTACAAGCTACCATCTTACTTCAAGAAGCTCCCTTGTCAGTTTAAATGGTGCACTTTCAAAATTAACCCTCCAGGAGAGTTGGAAAGCATAAAGCCAAAATCAATATGAATTATATGCCCTTCCTCATCTATCAAGAGATTTCCATTGTGACGATCCTTGACCTGCAATATTTTAACAAAATAAAATTCAGCGATTATTTAGGCCCAATCATGATGACAAAAAAGAGTATAGCACTCACAATCGCAAAGTTAATTTATTTCTATATAATAAATGAAATATTTGATGAAAAATAAGAACAGCATCAAACAGCCTTTTTAAATTTTGGAAGTGCTACAAGTATAGTTGTGTATTGCAAGTTACAGAAGTTCAATTGAAACTTTAAAGTAATCTTATGAAAATGTTGCAGCACAATAATTGCACTGCAAATTCCATTCGAAATGGTCTCGAACTTCCAGCAAATTAAATATCCAGTCACACAGTCACTACTCACTAGTTTCCCCCTTTACACTTTAACATAAAGGTAGAAATTTCTTTATCAGTAACTTTGGCTGGCCCTCAAACCTTTTGTACTTTTAATAACATTCACAAAGAATCTGTAAAATTGGTGCTTGCTGGCCCATAAACTCAGAAAAATGATGGGAGATTTACAGGAAAGCAGAAGATCATAGATCTGTAATCTGTTCTAGTAGTGCACAGTTCATTAGTGCTAATTCAAAATACAAGGGTCAGAAGGTAAGCCACTGTCATTTGTTGAGATGGCCACAGAACAATAACAAAATGATCTCCAGAATTTGAGAAATATTATAGAATAATATTGCAAACTAGATGTATACCCATATAAACTATGATATTTGTTTTAATACTGGAGCAGGTAGACAGGATTGAGTATCCGCCATGCTTTCCACAAGTTTTCTCTGTTAGTACACAAAATAAATAATAAGTGGTTCAAATACTTGTTACTAGTGTGAATGTTTTTATGATTCGTTTTAGTGGACACTTTGGTAGTGCCTTAAAGTGGTTTAAACTGAACATGACATTAAAGCAGCCAATCAGCTGTTCTGAACCATATTCTGAGCACAGAACAGTCAAACTTACTGGGCAAGTTTGAAGTTCGGAGAATTTTTCATACTTGGCTACATAGTAAGTCAGGAGACTTGTGATATCGGGGACCGCTCTTGATGGATGAATTGACGCCTGCAGTAGCATGAAAAAAAGGCCAAGCTAATAATTTCAGTATGCACAGAAATTAGAAGCTAACTTAATCATAATGGAGAGATGACTACGTATCAGGAATAGTCTCATTAGCGTGTTACAGATGTGAGATAACTTCATAGGGTGCAACCAAATGTGTGTATATTTAGATAACATTTCACAAAGCAACTTTCTTCTGAAACTGGCCCAATTAAAACCTCAGAAAAAATGATGGGAGACTTATACAGGAAAAAGCAGAAGATCAATAGATCTGTAATCTTCTAGTAGTGCACAGTTCATTATAGCTAATTCAAATACAAGGGTCCAGAAGGTAAGCCACTGTCATTTGTTGAGATGGCCCCACAGAACAATAACAAAATGATCTCCAGAATTAGAAATATTATAGAAAATAATTGCAAACCTAGATGTATCACGCATATAAACTATGATATTGGTTTTAATACCTGGAGCAGGTAGCACAGATTGAGTATCCAGCCATGCTTTCCACAAATTTCTCTGTTAGTAACACAAAATAAATCAATAAGTGTTCAAATACATTGTTACTAGTGTGAACTGTTTTTATGATCGTTTAGTGGACACTATTGGCTAGTGCCTTAAAGTGGTTTAAACTGAAACATGACATTAAAACCAGCCAATCAGCTGTTCTGAACCATATCTCTGAGCCACAGAACAGTCAAAACTCTACCTGGGCAAGTTTAAGTTCGGAGAATTTTTCTTCATACTTGGCTACATAGTAGTCACGGAACTTGTGATATCGGGAACCGACTCTTGATGGAATGAATTGACGCCTGCAGTAGCATGACAAAAAAACCAAGCTAATAACTTTCAGTATGCACAGAAATTCAGAAAGCTAACTTAATCATAATGGAGAGATGACTACCGTATCAGGAATAGTCTCAATTAGCCTGTATATGCAGATTGACGATAACTTCATAGGGTCGCAACCAAAGTGGTAAACCAGCTTCTTGATATATATCTGAGAGTACAACAAATTTTCAAAACAAAGCAAATTACCTGTTAAGAGACATTCCAAATGGAAGATCACAAGTAAAGGCAAATCATCAATGAGTTCTTTCAGAATCTTGACCAAAAGCAAATGATTCCAGCAAGCGTTGCTGGTAGACTACAGTACACTCACATTCAACAAATTCAACTATGGTAATCCCCACTGAAGTGGGTTCGTTGCTGACATAATGAGGGTATTTTATGTGCAAAACAAGTGTTCACATCATGAGTAACCTGTAAATAGACTTAACATGATAAATTGTTTCCTATGTCCTATATACTTCAGCAAACAGCACAATGACATGCTCACGTCTGAGGCATATAGTTGCTAATCTACCAAGTGGAATTTAAACATATCCGCTAAATATAAATTTGGTATGTAATTCTTCAGACATTCGGTCAGCTTAGATCAAAACTAAAAAGTATAGTGGTAAGATTGATTTTTTACCATATAAGTGTGCAACAAGCTGTACAGCTAGGTGTTCTTGTCGGCAATCATCTCCACTCTTGACAATAACCTGCAATTGTTGAAACATTTCATAAGCCTGGCATTAACTGATGCATTTCATTTCTATAAGAAGTCTCAACGAGGTACAGGATACAGGATGCTCAATCTGAAGCATGCAACAAAGATCAATAGATTGTTTACAGCTTAAATTTAGGTGCAAAAATTTAGTGAAACCAATTCCATAAAAAAAAAATCTGATTGTCTACTTAGTTCTCCACAAAGTTTAGAGATGCACTTGATAGTGCAGTGGCAAGGGTGTGGTTTCAACCCCAAGGTCCCGTGTTCAATTCTCAACACTCACAATTTCTTCTAATTATTTGATAACCAAGTTCCTCCTTGGTTCTCCTCTTTTTTTTCCTCCACAAAGTTTAGATAGATTATTTCGACTGTAATGGCAGATAACATCAATCCAAAAGATTGGAAGAACTACATTTGCTGATGCAAAATATACAATGAGCATCGGATAAGTTGATGATGTAGCTGTCAATATAAGGAGTAGGGAGCATTGGATTGAAGAACAGAAGAATGGGATTGGGATTGGGATAGAAGGGTGAAGTAGATCCTAACCCTCAAATAGTTTCCCCACCAAAATATCCTAACTAATTCTCCATCTTTCCCCAACTTCTATACCACAATCCCTATCACACACTCCTATTCTTAAATAACACAGAAATATTCATTTGGATAGAGTACTGCAAAAAACAGGATGTTATGTAACTTACAGAACGCAGATCCCAGCCAGGTAATTTTCCATGAACAGAAGACCGTCGTATTCTCTCTCTCTTGACAGCCCAGAGTTCACCAGCCAAAGCATCAGTTGGTTTAGGATCTCCACCATCAGTTGCTACATGAAACAGAGTTAATAATTTAATGAAGATCAACAGAAGAAACCAGATTGTTAGTGATTCGAGATTCACATTCACCTTAGATTCTATATTTGAGCATTCTGGCCAACTCCTTTCAGTGGAAGACCAGGTGAGCTTCTCCTTTTAATGCTGCAGCCTAGTCAAGGAAAACAATTCAGCAAATAGTTGTACAAGAGGTATCGAACTGTAAATTGGATGATAATGCAATAAACCACCTTGTCTTATTTGATGACTACTAATTCCTGGTGTTGGTTAGCTAAACATCTAGGATATTCGATAGTTAAAAAAGAATACTCTTTAGCAAGATTGAAAATTGCAAAAAGAAAAGCCTTGGAGAAGGAATCTAAAAATTTTCAGCTCCTAATTAACTTCACTTAAAAATCAACTCATAAATCAGCTGCACCTTGACTTCCTCTATGGCAATTGTACTTGGAACGCGCGATGGTCCTTCTTCCCGTTGGTTCATTGTCATCAACATCATCCATGTTAACTCCTGGAACCGCAGATAAAGTAACCTTTACCCACTCAATAGGCTGATCAGCAATTGGTGGGAATCTCCTGAAGGCTCATTTGAATCTGCTGTAGATTGTCGTGACCTATGTCCCGAATCAGAAATTGCAACACTCCTTGAACGACCAAGTTTCTCAACCGAGAAACTAACGTTTACAAATTTTACTTTGCCTCCCACAATTGAGCCATAGCTTGGTCAATAACCTGAGAGGTAGACTTCAGCATTCTGTCTGTTTCATAATTTTTGTTTCATGCCGACTCCACAAAGGATATGCCCATGGAGGTGGCTTTGGCAACTGCACATCTCCATTAGCCAAGGGTATCCCACCTTTTGACAATTTGTTAACATCTGATGACCCTTTGGAGTGACTACAAAAAGGAAAGAACTGAGTTTACAGAATGAATTCTGACTTAAGATCCAATAATAAATAAAGGTAATGAAGATCATCAGTTCTGCCATTTAGCAGCATATGGTACTTTTAACAAGTATATAAGAAAACACCACAAACAAAAACAACAGGAGTTTTACCATAAATTCATCAAGATGTAGTATTGTACAAAGAACTGCATACCTTGTGCTTCTGCTTTCAAAACTTCAACACATATAAGATAAGGAGCTTTTCCCTGGAGTTAAGAAGAACAGCTTCATCTTCAGGTATATGAACCACTCGATATATGCCCTTTCCATCGGAAAGCATACTCCTGTGCAAAAAGAAGGCAGACGAAAAGAATTTCAGGGACATTTAGCTACTGCGTTCATCTTCAGTGATTGATGCTTAATCCAAAAGGTAGCATATGTTTATTTTCTTAAGATTAACTGGTACTTTCTTTGTTACTAGAGATAAAACAAAGAAAAGACAGAACAAGACAGTCTTTTTAGATGCATGACAATGCATAGTGTACAGTTTTGCTACCTAGATTTCAATATAGTCAAAACCAGATAACAGTTTACCAGCTTCAGCAAATGGAGTGAAAATAGCACGGCACTACATAAAGAACATAAAGTGGAGAAAGCAGCCCATGCAACAAAACTACAAAAGAACAAGTCAGCTCATTAAAACTACACAGGTGATTTTGCTCAATTATTTGGTCATCATTGGGCCATTTTCGTGCACAACAACCAAAATGAACAAGGGTGCCATAGAACATTCAAATCTAATTCCAAAAGGGATATTTTAACTTGTGAGCAAGAAATATTTATCAGTAAAGGAAGGTGGCCAGAGCTCAAACTGCAGCCAGAAAAAAATAATGGAACAGTAAAGCATAGGCCATCTGGGATATGTCTAACTGTCAACTCAAGTAGCTTCCATCTAATGATTATAATGTGATGTTAGAGTTGCAGCACCAAGATTTGATGCTGAAAGCTATGTGTAAGAACATAGGAAGACAATGAAATACAGTGATATCCACAGGATAGCAGAAACTACCTCCATTTTTCTCAGTAGAAGCAATCTGTGAATTGATCTCTGTAAGAGACTGACACGGGAAAAGAACCCAATGGATAAATTAGAATAGTGTAACTATTATAAAACAAAAAATATAAAATATGACCGAAAGGGGTGAAGCAATTTAGCATACCTCTCGAAGGGCAATCTTACGATCTTCCATAGGAAATATGTCTACAAGGCCATAAGATGTATCACACAAAGATTGCACAAGCTCCAATGAAGCATAGTAACATCCTTTCCGAAGCTCTGCTATTGCGTTGTTTGGTAAAGGTGGTTTGCCACTTTGCTTATCACCGTTTCCAGTGGGAACAGAGTTTTTCTGAAAAACATACAGCTTCATTAAGTCTTAGCAGTCATAAAAAGAAGCACAAGACAAAAGGTATACAAGCAGTGTAATCAGAGCAGCAGATGCTATTGTTATCAGACCTAGAACCCGTCAAACTAGATGTGCTTTCAGGACATCTACACCATAAAACTGAGCAATTGGCTAGATAATATGTATTAATACATAGGAAATACATACATGCAATTGCAATGGAAGGAAATTTGAATTAAAGGGTGAACCAACAACGATCTATACAAGACAGCCCATATATGATGTTAGCTTCTTTACCAAAATGATAGACTAGTAGTGGTGTTGTAGAATCCTCTTTTTTCTTTTACAGGTGAAGGAAAACAAAATAGGAACATACTTGTCATAACTGTTTAAGAAATTCACACCTAAGCTCCACCACGGTAAAACACTACATGTTGTACATTGCACTAATAAGTAATAAGTCATGAATAAATAGTGTTGATAACTATCCATAAAATGCCACACCTAATAATAAGTATATGATTCTGCTGAAACCAGAAACGGTGAGTACTCAATATGGCGATGCATGGTAGTACTAATATGCACAAGCCTAAAGTTCGGAAGAAAAAAAGAACAACTTCAGGGAACTGATGTCTTGCCTCTTTCAATAACTTTGAACCAAAAAGCTCAGAGTCTTCAAGTGACGATCTCTGTCTCGGAATAGTCGCTTGAAAAAGCTCTCTGATCCTGGGCTACCCTCAGAAATACCGTTAGGCTGACAACTTTCAATATGCCCACTCTTAGCATCTTCAGGGTGCACTCTAAACAACCTGCGGAACGACAAAAACTCTGAATTTTCCTCGTCATCAATACCACTAGTCCCCTTACCATCATCATCATGTTTATCCAGCCCATCGCTTCTCCTCTCCTCATGCTTGTCTTTAAACAATTTGCGGAAGAAATTTTCCTTATCACCTTCCTCACACTTATCATCATCATTCCTTCATGAGCAGCTCCCTTTTTCTCTTCATTCTTATCCTTGAAAAGCCTACGAAAGAAATTTTCATCATCCATGTCCTGTGTCCTTTGTCGTCCTCCTCTTTCTTGTTTGGTGTGGTGCCTTCCTTTTCTCTTCGTTTTTCTCCTTGAAAAGTTGCCGGAAAAAACCATCCCTCTTGTCATCTTCGATGTTCCCAGCAGTCTTTTCCTTATCATCTTGTTGCTTACTATGCCCTCCGTCTTTCCTCTCCTCATTTTTATCTTTGAAAATTTTGCGGAAGAACCCTTCTTTATCATCATCCTCTAAGCTCTTGCCCACTCTTTCCTCATCCCCATGCCTTCCATGCAGGCTCTCTCTCCTCTCCTCATTCTTATCCTTAAATATCCTGCGGAAAAAGCCTTCCTTTTCTTCATCATCACCCTGCCTATCTTCCTTATCACGGAACAGTCGCTTCAATAAACCCTCTGAGCTTGGTGTCAATTCCATGTCCTCGTCCTGCTGTCCCTAAGCAACCTGCGGAGGAAACCATCTCTATCTCCTTCTTCCTCCTCGTTCTCTTTCTCCTTACTAAGCAGCCTCTTGAAAAATCCTTCCTTATCACCATCCTCTTCCTCCTTGTCCTTGCTGTCTCTAAGCAGCCTTTTAAAGAACCCTTCCTTGTCCTGCTCATCATCCTTCTCCACGGATCGCCTAAAGAACGATGCTGCATCACGCACCTTAGTCCAATGCTTAGTCTCTTGAGTAGCTTGTTATCCTCTGACGAGGGTGTCGCTGGCTGCTTCACTCCACTGCCCCCAACATCCTCTGCAGCAGCTGCATTGCTCGCACCTGCGGGGGACTCAAGCCGAGTGAGGGTGATGATGCAAGGACAGAAGGCGCTGCTTCGATGAGCGTATCCTGCTAAGCATGGGTTCCCGCGTGGGCTGGCAATTGGCGACGGCGGCGCAGGCCGGACGAGGGGTGGCCACTCTCCCTGAACGGTCGCCGCAGCCTGGCACTGCTCCTGCACCCTGTCGATCCCATCCAAATCGTCGGTGTCCTCGAGCTCGAGCTCGGCGGCTAGCAGCCAGTGCACCTTGAGGGCGATGCGCAGCGACTTGGAGCAGGTGTCGATCACGAAGCGGTCGAGCGACGGGCTGGGCTTGTGCACCATCATGTAGCAGACCTGGAAGAGGTAGGCCTCGAGCCCCGCAGCGGCAGCGTGTACATGCGGTTGCAGAGGTAGTCGCGCACCCCTGGTGTCATGCTTGTAGAGGTAGCTGACGGCGATCCACTCGCAGAAGAAGGCGGAGTCGAAGAAGCGAACGAGCCAGCCGCTGCTCCCCACGGGTGCGCCGCCGCGTCGCCGCCGCCGCCCCCGCCACCGTGATCTCCCGCGGCGACTCCTCCGGCCCGAAGCTCAGGCTCCGCAGCCCGAGAAGCCGCACCATGGCCGGCGACCCCTCAACACGCCAATCAAACCGTCACTCACCTCCTCCTCCTCCCCTCACCACCATCACAACGAACAAGCTCGATCCAGCGCAGCAAACCCTAGGATCCAGAGAAACGGAACAGCACGCGCTCCACCACCGCCGCCGCCGCCCAAACCCTAGCCTCGCCGGCGAGGGGGGGGAGAACTCACCGGGGCAGCTCGATCCGGGGCCGCCGCGCGAGCCCTAGCCTGGGAATCGAGGCAGCGATATTCGCAGATCGAATTGGGAAGAAAGGGGGGTAGAACACGGAAGCAAGCGGTGGGGAAGGGGGGAGAGATTCGAACGAATTGGGGAGGATTTGGTTGAATTTGAAAATGTCGCGGCGTCGTCGGAGGAGACTTTGGTTTGAAATTCGTGTGAAAATGGAAAGATTCGTACGGTTTTTTCGCTTGGGTTCTCTTCGCCGGCTGGGGGTGGTGTGTGGTGGTGGTGGTGGGGCCGTGGAATCGGCGAGAGCCCGGAGCAGGTGGGGCGTGATGGCCTGGCCTGGATCTCTGTGCCCCTCTCTCTGCTGTGCCCACCATGTGTCGTGTACTTCGTGTGTTCATCGTGTTACTCCTTCATATCGTTTGGATAATTGGTTATTGTTTCGCTTTTGCTTATATTTATAAGTCAAATTTTAAAGTTTAAAATTAAATTTTAAAGTTGATTTTATGTTCCTCTTGTATATATTTTGCCATATTAAGCTCTTGAATGTTAAAACACTAATTAAAAGCTTACTCATATTTTTAAAATGCTAATAAAAAGTTTTGGATAAACATGAGGACAAGTGTTAATGTTTTGTAATATAAAAAAAAAGACTAGGTATTGTGATTAAAAGTCAAATAAAAAAAAACAAAAAACAATGATACTAGGGATTTTATTTGTTAAATAGTTTATGAATATTTAAAAAAAAAATGAAGAGTAAAATACTAATAAAAAAATAAATAATGTGTCATAATTTATTTATGGGATGCATGACTTGAACTAGGTAAGTTGCAAGGTTTGATGGTACATAAACCTATTAGATTCTACAAAACAGCATATGGCAGCCTACATGATTCCACATTTACTAACCCAATCATCAGGAGTGAAAAAGAATATGTTATATTCGGTCTAGATTCATTTTTATGGGACGGAGGGAGTAGATATTTGTGATTACGGCCTATTTTTAAAATATAAGATTCATCGAGAATTTTTTTATAAAAATGCTTCAAAACAAGCTAAACTATGGAACATTGAGGATTTTTGTCTCCTTTGCTCAATGATTTGTCCATATGCATAATTTTACAACAAATTCGAATATCGATAAAATGTACAAACTTGACATCATTTAGTAAGAAACCACAAGCTCTACAAAATATCATGGAGAGTATGTGGCAGCTACACGGTACCCATTAATCCAACCGTTGAATAAAAAATTGAGGACAAGATAACGTAGCGTAATTTATGCATGTGTATCGGTCGAAATATCACATTCATGGCTATATGACTAGCAAGCAAATAACGAGGATTTATTTGCAATACTTAACTCGATCGTGTATATGCAAAAACTATGTAAATGATACAAAAGAGATAACCGAGAGAAGTTTTAATATTACTAGCTATTATCAACAAATGGTCTTTTATAATTAAATTTGTCATAAGTTATTTAGAGCAGACCTGAACTAGCGTAAGTTTGCCAAGGTTGATGACATAAACCTATTAGCATTCTACAAAACAGCATATGCAGCCTACATGATCCACATTACCTAAACCCAATATCAGGAGTGAAAAAAAGAATATTATAATTCGTCCTAATTCATTTTAATGGACGAGGAGAATATTTGATTACGGGCCTATTTTTAAAAAAAATCATCGAGAATTTTTTTTATAAACAAAATGCTTCAAAACAAGCTAAAACTAGAACCATGAATTTTGCTCCTTTGTACATGATTGTCCATATGCATAATTTACACACAAAATTCGAATATCGATAAAAAATCACAAACTTGACATCCATTTAGTAACGAAAACCCACCAAGCTCTACAAAATATCATGGAGATATTGGCAGGCCTACACGTACCCATTTTAATCCAACCGTTGAATAAAAAAATTGAGGACAAATACACGTAGCCTAATTATATGCATGTGTATCTCCGAATATCAACATTCATGCTAAAATCTATATTAGAACAAAGAAGATTCAATCAAGAATTTACTTGCTAACAAATGTTCAAAATGATCTAAACTGAAACACTTGAAAATCCATCCTTCTGCCACAACAATTGTTGTATGCATTAATTTTACCACAAAGTCGAAATAGTATGATAAAATGCCAAGAACTTATTAAACGAGTAGAATTATAGTCAATTGCAACCCAACCTTTTGGTATAGCTAATTTTATCATCATCTCAAAAGTACGATCTCTTCCACAGAAAAAGCTGAAACCTTTGTACTTCCTCCGTATTTTAAATGTATACACCATAACTTTAAAACGTTACCATTCTTTTTTATTCAAAATTTTGTGCAAATAGTTGAGAATATTTATGTCATGCTTAAAGAATATTTGCATGATGAATCAAGTCACAATAAATAAAATGATTAGTTACATTAAATTTTTGTGAATAAGGCAAATGATCAAACGTTAGATAAAAAGTTAACGGTGTTGGCGTTGTACATGTACAAAATCAACGGAATTGCATTGGACTGTGAGGCGTGCGGTCGTCAAGTAATCAACTGGAATGGACGGGCTATTGCCTAGGCCTTGGGCCGATCGCGGTGGCCATGAGCCTCGCGTATCTGATTCATCCTACGCCATTCTGTTGCTTTTCTTTGTTTGTCTTCATTTTATTTTTCTCTTCTTTTCTTTTTTTAAAAAAAAACTTGTTTTGAACCAGCGTGCCGGTTAATCAATTGACGGCTGAAACACGACGCCGACGTACGAAGCAGTAAAACTACGTCATTCTACGTGTACAACAGCCAGGAAAGGAAAAAGTCTACATGAAAAAAAAATACTGCATATTCAGTTGATCAGTTTACTTCGTCCACAGTCTACACCTACCCTACTATTTATTACTCCTCCGTTTCATACATAAGTCATTTTGATTTGCCTTTTAGTTAAATTTATTTAAATTTGACCAAGTTTAGAGAAAAATAAAGTAAAATATTCAATACAAATCAAACATATCAAAATATATCAATGCTATAAATTTAATAAAACTATTTGATGTTTTAGTACGTTGCTAAACTTTTCTATAAATTTAATTAAACTTTAAAATATTTGATTAGAAAAAAAAAAAATTCAAAACGATATGAAACGGATCGAGTGAGTCCTACCAACGCTGTGTTGACCTTGCCACACTTGACGGCCAACGACCACACCACTGCCAGCGAAAGGAGCGAAGTCAACACGTGAAGCATTCAGTTTGATTCAGTTTACTTCGGTCTTGTTTAGTTCCCCACATTTGTTTTTAAATTTTTAACTTTTTCATCACAACAGAACTTTCTTACCCACAAACTTCTAACTTTTCCATCACAGCATTCTAATTTCAATTAAACTTTCAATTTCCCCACTTTTGTTTTTAAATTTTTAACTTTTCATCACATCAGAACTTTCTTCCACCAAACTTCTAACTTTTTCCATCACAACATCTTAATTTCAATTAAACTTTCAATTTTAACGTGAACTAAACACACCATTAAAAAGCCACAATTCGTCCACTAGTACTATTTCTGTTTGTTCTCGCAAAGGTTGTTGATTTTCGATCGCTGGCTAACTGCAAGATGCACACCAGCTAGCTCTCGATGATCATTACTGCATATCGCCGTATATGTATGTATATTTATATCAATTGATGAATCAATTTGACAGTAATGTGATCGACGGACAGACCATTTTTTCGTGCGTATTCTTTGTGGTCATTATTTTTTTCTAAAAAAAAAGTACTACTCCCTCTCGCATTGGATAATAATTCTCGACGTTATAAGATATTAGAATTTGATTATCAATTTATTTTATTATCAATAACTTTATAAGATATTTAGTTTGAATACCTAAGAGATTAGTCTTAAATATACTACAATAAAACTAAATATATGTTTATTTATTAATAGAGAAATGCCCAGGGTCTTCTGGGTACTTCACAAGGTAGGCTAGAAGATTTGGTTCCGAATCCTCACACTTTCTAATTATTTGATACTAGGCACTTCCCTAATATTCGTGTCTTTTTTTATTTAATAATATATTATAATAATAAAGCATAGTCAAATGTATGTTTCGAAGACTATATAGTTGTTCAAAACGTTAAGAATTATGGAATTGGAGTTTGATATTAGGCCCTCTCTAATATTTGCGTCTTTTTTATTTATTAATATATTATAATAATAAATTATAGTCAAATGTACGTTTCAAACACTGTATAGTTGTTCAAAACGTTAAGAATTATGGAATGGAGAGAAATAATTCACATGATTTATGAGGGCACGTTTAATTATTTGATATTAGGTCATTCCCTAATATTCACGTCTTTTTGTTTATTTATTAATATATAATAATAATAAATCATAGTTAAATGTATGTTTCGAAGACTATATAGTTGTTCAAAACATTAAGAATTATGGAATTGGAGAGAAGTAATTCACATAATTAGGGGGTGTTTAGATCAGGGGTGTAAAGTTTTAGCATGTCACATCGGGTATTATATAGGGTGTCGCATGGGTTGTTCGGGCACTAATAAAAAAACTAATTACAAAATACGTCAGTAAACCGCGAGACGAATTTATTAAGCCTAATTAATCCGTCATTAGCAAATGTTTACTGTAGCACCATATTGTCAGATCGTGTAGTAATTAGGCTTAAAAGATTCATCTCGCAAATTAGTCGCAATCTGTGCAATTAGTTATTTTTTTAGCCTATATTTAATATTTCATGCATGTGTTCAAACGTTCGATGTGACAGTGTAAAAATTTTGGAGTGTGATCTAAATAGGGCCTTATGAGGACACGTACCGTATGGATTGATGCATGCATCCTCTAAGGAATTAATAGGGAGGCTATAAATAGTTCTAATTCGGATTTATCCACATGCACAAATACACCAGCAATTGGAAAGTTGGAGAGTAGAAGTGAACCAGGGTTTAATATTTCAGACCGAAATTTCCTGGTTTATAAGAAGATTAAGAACAGGCATATATTTGGTCAATGGTCATGGAAAACTCTGGCTTAGCTAGGCTAAGCCATTCGATATTCTTCCAGCTTTGACAAGGTCTAGTGGCAAATACTAGCACTCCAATTAATTACTGGCTATCTAATTAATTTACCTCTTTCTTCCCTGCAAAGACGTACTGCCTGCTTGGAATGGATCCTCAGTTCCAGCTTGTTCTTCAAGAAGTAATTACTTCTCACCACTTGTGCCATTTTAGTCAAGTTTCTCGGGCTCTCAGAAGAAATGGCCACTCTCTGATATACACATGCTCTGACTTGGGGTGACTACAACAACTCTGAATTTGTCATACGAAAATGTGATGTCTTGCAAGCAAGATTTATCGATTTAGCCAGTACCCAATGGACAATTAAAATGACAAAGTGGAATGGATGAAATCCTAGCGGCGATACCATTTCTAAGGCCTTGTTTCTTTCAACTTGGGATTATTATAATCCAGATTATTGGGAGTAAGCTGAAAAAAACAGACAACTTATTGAAGTAGCTTATTATAATCTGGAACCAGCTTATTATAATATGTTAAGCTTATTTAGGTGAGCTTTTTTCAGATTATTGGGTGAAAAATTACCCA
The DNA here is from genome assembly GCA_022414725.1 of Microglena sp. YARC. Lineage (NCBI taxonomy): Eukaryota > Viridiplantae > Chlorophyta > Chlorophyceae > Chlamydomonadales > Chlamydomonadaceae > Microglena > Microglena sp. YARC. The sequence continues at coordinate 25,848 of JAJSRW010002224.1, read as the reverse complement.
CCATGCCACCCCATTTCCTGTTTAGACTTGCAAACCCAATAATTTAGGCTCTAATAAGCTAGAAAAGAAACAACTAATCGCTTATTCTACTACAGATTATAACAATTTAGCTTATAGTAATCTGACTCAATAATCTAGATTATAATAATCCTAAGCTAAAAAAACATGGCCTAAGATAAGTTGGTTCGTATTATGATATTTTCTAAAATTTGCAAATGAATGATATTTGTTGGATTTTCTCAGTAAACAAGCTAGCATGGCATACACTTGATCTCTGAATATCTTTTTGCATTAATCAGGCATAGAATTCGATCGTACGCGTGGCTACCTCTGCGTATGCTTGCTTGCCAGCCAATGCCTACCTGCTTGCTTGTTTGACATGGTCTCTCTCTGAAGTCTGAACTTTCTGAAGATCGATCTGAAGTTATTAAAGTTCGAAGCTTCTGAGATCACTGCAGGAAATGGAGTCATATGCATCGTGTCGCCTCTTTGATCCATTTACACATGGAGAAATTGATGGCCTTGGATAGCTACTAGCTGTCGCGTGTTGATGGTTGCCGGCAATTGACTTGGCACGCAGCGCTGGATGGCTCTGCTCTTTCGGTCCAGATCTAGGGAACAAGTATAATATGGAAAATTGACAGTTTCTTTTCAACAAAAGCAAGGTCCTATTTAGCTTAGTAATCTTAGCTAAAATTTAAATTTCAGAAATTTATTTTAAAATTGTTTTTGAGGTTTTTTTATCATAGCTTATTTTTTTACATTAGCTTTTAAATTACTAAGGACACATATATAATTTTTTACTCATAAATTATTTTTTTAGCTGTTAATAAACCATTTTACGATTGTCATCTGTAGGCCAAACAATTACACTTCGGATGACATATCATTTTTTTAGTGCAATGAATATCTATGTTTTTCCTTTGCAATTATGATATGTATTTTTTAAGAAAGAAATATATATTACACATGCCTATATGACTCCTACTAGGAAAATCAATATCCTAGGATGGGCACAATCAGTCATGCTAAATTTGACCGACGAAATCTAAAACACGTCGGTGGGCGCATATGAAAACATGTTTTCCCCTGAAATAGATGGCACAAGTATCAAATCGTACATGCATGTGAGCCCATCACAAATATTTTTATTACAGGGTGTGAAGCCAAATGGCATGGGAAGCAAGCTATTACCACCCCGGCAGCCCGGAGCTTTCACTGTAGCTCGTCTGACAAATTCGAGTGTCTTGGCTATAGCCATGCTCTGCTGCTCCACATCAAGTAGGTAATTGTTGTTGCTGCAGAGCTCTCTTGAATGAGACATGCAATTAGCCTTTAATAGTCTTAAAAAAAAATATTGAGATGTGTAATCTTGTCTGAGGCATTTAACTCAATTTTGAAGGATTCTTCGCTTGCGATCCTTCCAAATGTACATCAATTGTAAAATTATCACTCCTTACATTGAACTCTTCTATCTTTTCATGGCACCTGTACTAATCTTGGACTGAGATGTAGTATGTTGGATGTAGTGTATTACTTAGTCCCCTCCCCTCCAAGAGAAAATTGATAAGGACCAAACGGTCCAAGCATCGATACAATCTTCCATCAAATTGGAGTGATTCCAATTGTCAAAATCGCACATACATAGCATGTGTCAGGGAGTGCACTCAAGTGAGTGGGTGCGAGTGTGTGTAACTGTGTATGTGTCTTCCGTGTAAATTACTCATAGATACCCCTCCGTTTCAAAAAAATTTAAACCTATGTCCAGATTCAAAACTAGGTTTGATTTTTTTTTTGACAGAGTAGTAGTTCATATAACATGGTAGCATATGGCTTATTTTTAGGATTTTATCCTTGCAAAAGAGTATACGATCCATGCGAAAGAACTTGCATTTATGTCCCGTCTTCGCTTGACAAAGATGGTTGGCAACAACAGTGTGTTAGGACATGTGGATGATTTCGTACAAAACTATACATACATTTAGATAGGATCCATTATTCTAAAAAAATGTCCTAAAATAGCTTCTGGTTTTTATCTCTAATCAGATTTTTTTTTGTTGTGAATAGATTCATCTCTCCAACAAATAACTAAGACTACCACCGATAATAAAAAGTAGCTCCACCTCATCAGGTAACTATTGTCGCCGATTTTTCAAGAAAAATCCAAAATTTTGGGATTCTGTTGGCCATGGTCTCGAAGTATTTTTATTTTCAAAAGAAACTTAGCGACACAGCTACAAATCGGGTGCAAAAAATCGGGCGCCTCCTACAGCACTACTCTTTACCCTGTATGCATGTTAGACAACATTTATCTCTTTTCCTATGTACATAACTAACTTTTCACAAACTTCAAAAATTTCTTATGCCTAAATTACTTATCTAATCCATGAACCAATTACACTATTATATTTGTCGCAATTAAATCTCTATAATAAGATCCCACTCAAATATATTTTGATGAAAAAAAAATGTCTGTTGTTTCATCCTTAGAAAAAAAAATGTTTCATGATTTGATCAAATGTTTTATTTTACTGTATAAATATTTCAGAGAGATGCCACATTTAAAGTATACTGACTGTAACACCGGCAATGATTGTACGAAACATTGAGTCTCAACAGGTAAAACATAAAAAAATAATACGAAAGATACAATATATTTGCAAAAACTTGATATCGTTGAATAATTTTTTTGTCACGTACAAACATTAAATTGTAATTGTTGAAATATTATTAAATATCTACTAAAAACATCATATGCAATATTTGCAAATTAACTAGTGAACATCATATAGATATTAGTTGAAACATTTAAATAAAGTAGCAGGTGCAAACATTTAAAGAAATCCATTAAAAATCTAAATATTTTTTTATTAGAATATAACCATGTGTGGTCTTATTCTGAACATTTAATTGCAACTAATTTTATGGTGGCAATCAGATATGAATCGAATGAATAGTTTTAAAAGAAAAAATCATTTAAATGTTTTTAATAGTAGAGTTCTGTTATGGATATGTTAGAAGAGAGAGATAGACAGGAAAAGTATGTTTCCGAAATAGTCAAGGCGACTACCAATCAGGTGTCCGATTTTTTCGTAAAATTTGGCGTTGTTTCATAACACACCTGTTGCATGAAATGTTTTTATTACTAAAAAAGGTGAAACAATTCAAATCACAAAATGAAATTATTTTTCTAAGTAATGATAACAACGGTTTTCAAATATATTCTGAATCATGAAGCATCATTTGAGTACGTCAAAAAAAAATTAAACACCATAAGAAAAACCACAAGCAACATTTCAATCTAATTAATAAAAATCAAGGTCTGAGTTGAAAGCATCAAAAATATTCGAGAGAAAAACCTAGATCTACCTTTCCTCCGTTACAGTGGTTAGGGCCCCACATCGACGATGTTGAACTTGGTGCAATGAGCTTCGGCCAAACAACCACGTGGGCCACCTTCATCGACACCTATTTGCCGGCGGGGAGCTCGGCCTCATCCACATGGCAGCATCGTCGAAGCTACATTGCGCCGAGCTGGCGGGCTTACAATCGCGGGTGCAAAAAATCGGCGCGGGCGGGGACTCCTACAGCACTACTCTACCGCCTGTATGCATGTTAGACAACGATTTATCTCTTCTCCTATGTACACTGAACTAACTTTTCACAAACTTCAAAAAAAGTTATCTTAGCCCTAAATTACTTATCTATCCATGGAACCAGAATTACACTATATATGTCGGCAATTAAATCTCTATAAATAAGATCCACTCAAATAATATTTGATGAAAAAAAAGTGTCTGTTTTTTCATCCCTTAAGGGAAAAAAAAATAGTTCTTCATGATTTGATCAATTTTTCTTATTTTACTGGTATAAAATATTTCAGAGAGATGCCACATTTAAAGTATCTGACTGTAACACGGCAATGATGTACGAACATTGGAGTCTCAACAGGTAAAAACATAAAAAAATAATACGAAAGATACAATATATTTGCAAAAACTTGATATCGCTTGAATAATTTTTTTGTCACGTACAAACATTAAATTGCTAATTGTTGAAATATTTATTAAATATCTACTAAAAACATCATATGCCAATATTTGGCAAAATTAACTAGTGAAACATCATATAGATATTAGTTGAAAATTTAATAAAGTAGCAGGTGCACATTAAAGAAATCCATTAAAAATCTAATATTTTTTTTATTAGAATTTATAACCATGTGTGGTCTTATTCTGAAACATTTAATTGCAACTAATTTAATGGTGCAATCAGATCATGAATCGAATGAATAGTTAAAAGAAAAATCATTTAATGTTTTAAATAGTAAGTTTGTTATGGATATGTTAGAAGAGAGAGAATTAGCAGGAAAAGTATGTTTCCGAAAGTCAAGGCGACTACAAATCAGTGTTCCGATTTTTTTCTAAAAATTTGGCGTGTTTAAACCCGTGCGATGAAAATGTTTTATTACCTAAAAAAAAGGTTGAAACACATCAAATCACAAAATGAAATTATTTTTCTACAATGTAATGAAACAACGTTTCAAATATATTGAACCATGAAACACATTTGAGTACGTCAAAAAAAAAATTAAAACACCATAGAAAAACCCCACAAACAACATTTTCAATCTAAATTAATAAAACATCAAGGTACATGAGTTGAAACATCAAAAATATTCGAGAGAAAAACTAGATCTACCTCTTCCTCCGCTAAAAAGTGGTTAGCACCACATCGACGATGATTGAACTTGGTGCAATGAGCTCGGCCACAACCACGTGCCACCTCATCGACATCCCCTCTGTCAGGCGCGGAGCTCGGCTGTCACATGGCCACCTCGTAGACACTGCCGCGAGCTTGGCCACATCCGACAATGGCTACCGCCGCGCTGAGCTCCTCGTGGCTTTGACGCAGATTAGTGATCGCCATGTGGAGATGATGCAATAAGAGGAGAAAAGAGTTGCTGAGAGAGAAAGAAAGGGAGAGGAGAGAGAAGAGAGAGAGAGAGAGAGAGAGGAGAGAGAGATAGGGATGGAGGGAACGAGATAAGAACTAGTGAGGAGAAAGGCTAGATACTTAAATCTCCTATCGGTCGCCGGATAGGATCAGTTTTCCAAGAAGTACATGCATGGAAATACAAAAAAAAAAAAATGTAACAACTAAGCAGGCACGTTGAGGAAAAAAGCGAAACTCAGTAATAAGACTTATGCATGTTTGATTCAGCTAGGATTATGATATCTGATTATAGGAGTAAGGCTGAAACAAACAGATAGCTTATTAATAGATTATTATAATTTATAAGCGGATTACTATATATCTGGTAATCCACGTCTAAAGGTCTTTTTCGTAGATTATTGGTGACCTGAACAGCTGAATAGATCCAAACTCAAACAGCTAACAGCTTATTTTTATGTCGGCTATTAATAATCCAAGTTATAGTAATCTGGTTCAATGAATCCAGATTATAATAATTTATGCTGAAAACAAAACAGGGCCCCTTAAACCAATGCCTAAAGGGCGCCCCAAGCTCCTTCGGAAACTTTGTAATTGTTGAAATATTATAAATATCTAGCTAAACATCAATATGCAATTTGCAAATTAAACTAGTGAAACATCATTAATATAGTTGAACATTTAATATAAAGTAGTCAGGTGCCAACATTTAAGAAATCCATTAAAAAATTAAATTTGTTTTTTATTAGAATATAACATGTGTGGTCTTATTCTGAACATTTAATTGCAACTAATTTTATGGTGGCAATCAGATATGAATCGAATGAATAGTTTTAAAAGAAAAAATCATTTAAATGTTTTTAATAGTAGAGTTCTGTTATGGATATGTTAGAAGAGAGAGATAGACAGGAAAAGTATGTTTCCGAAATAGTCAAGGCGACTACCAATCAGGTGTCCCGATTTTTTCGTAAAATTTGGCGTTGTTTCATAACACACCTGTTGCATGAAATGTTTTTATTACTAAAAAAGGTGAAACAATTCAAATCACAAAATGAAATTATTTTTCTAAGTAATGATAACAACGGTTTTCAAATATATTCTGAATCATGAAGCATCATTTGAGTACGTCAAAAAAAAATTAAACACCATAAGAAAAACCCACAAGCAACATTTCAATCTAATTAATAAAAATCAAGGTCTGAGTTGAAAGCATCAAAAATATTCGAGAGAAAAACCTAGATCTACCTTTCCTCCGTTACAGTGGTTAGGGCCCCACATCGACGATGTTGAACTTGGTGCAATGAGCTTCGGCCAAACAACCACGTGGCCACCTTCATCGACACCTATTTGCCGGCGGAGCTCGGCCTCATCCACATGGCAGCATCGTCGAAGCTACATTGCGCCGAGCTGGCCACATCGACATGGCTACGCCGCGCTGAGGCTCCTCGTGGCTTTGACGCAGAGTAGTTGAATCGGCCATGTGGAGATGATGCAAATAGAGAGGAGAAAAAGTGGTGGAGAGAGAAGAAAGGGGAGAGAGAGACGAGAGAGAGGAGAGAGAGAGAGAAGAGAGAGAGAGAGTAAGGGATGAGGGAACGGATAAGAAACTAGTGAGGAGAAAGGCTAGATACTTAATCTCCCTATCGGTCCCGTCGGATAGGATCGTTTCCAAATAGTACATGCATGGAAATAGCAAAAAAAAAATCGTATAAACTAAGCAGGGCACGTTGAGAAAAAAGCGCCTCATAATATAGACTTTGCCATGTTTGATTCAGCTTAGGATTATGAATAATCTGGATTATTAGGAGTAAGCTGAACAAACAGATAGCTTAATTATGATAGATTATTATAATTTATAAGCCGGATTTACTATATCTGGTAATCACTCCTAAAGTGCTTTTTCTAGATTATTGGTGACTAACAGCTAATAATCAAAACTCAAACAGCTAACAGCTTATTTTCATGTCGGCTTATTATAATCCAATTTATAGGTAATCTGGTTCAATAATCGCAGATTATAAATAATCTTATGCTGAAACAAACAGGGCCTTCGACCAAATGCCTAAAGGACGCCCCAAGCATCCTCGGAAAACTTGCACCTCAATACACATCACCTTTCTGCCATGCCGTCTCCTAATTAGTTCCAAGTCAACGTATTAATTGTCAGTAAAGCTTTTTTTTATGCAAAAATTCGCGTGTATAAATATAGACAGTTCCCCTACACTTCAATCCTCCAACTAATACTCACTATACATGCTATTTCCTCAATTTAACCTGAGCTACAATTAATCAACGACACAATATAATACTAATTTAGTCACACTCGAAAAAGTAACCAATTCAGGGTTCCAATTCCTCTGGCACCTTAGTGACAGATCGCCCTGCCACGTGTCCGCAGCATTCCCGCGCGATTCCGTCCTCGCGCTTCCAAGTAGCCCCTCGAAACTTGTCGAGCGTGACGTCACCCCAACCTGCCCCGCCGCCCGTCTCTGCGCTCTCCAAGTAGCCCTCGAAACTTGTCGGCGCTAACGTCACCGCCAACCTTGCCCCGCCGCCGTTGTCTTCCTCGCCGTTCTGGAACTCGCCGCCGTCGGAAAGTCGCTGCTGGTGGCGGAGCTGCTGCCAAGGTGCAGTGGAGCAGCTCGCGCGCATGAGCTGGCGCTTTTGAGCGCGGCGCGGACGGGAAGGACCCAGTCGCCGGGGGCCCAGTCGAAGGCGTAGACGGGAGGAAGCGCGTGGCCGTGCGCCGCGACGCAAAGTCGATGGCGCGAGGACGTAGCGGAGCTCGTCGCCGGAGAGGTAGTAGGCGAAAACTCACCTCGTCCACCCCGGCTTCACGCCGTGGGTACCCCCTGACGATGCGCGCGGATGCGGAGGCGAGAGGGGGGGGGGGGGGGGCCTTTTCGTTCGGCCGACGCCGAGCAGCGCGTGCCCGTACGTCCCCGCGCACGCGCACCCGCCCCTCGCCTCACGCCGAAACAGGTCGTTCACGTAGCTTCGCAACGAACCGCCCGTTGCAGCGGCAGCGCAACGTCGTCGCCGTCGCCGGGGCAAGACGAGGAAGGAGAAGATGGGAGGGCGGGGCGGCGACGTTGCGAGCACTCCACGTTGGGGTTGCCAGCAGCCACGCCATGGCGGCGTCGGCGTGGCGCGGGCCTCCCGGAGCGCGAACGGCGCCGCCGCAGGCCGACGCGCGACCCCTTGACCCAGAACGCGAGCGCGGCGCCGACCTTGCCGACGCATGCGGCGGCGTGCCGGGCGTCCTCCCGCTCCTCGACGCCGGCGAGGTACACCGTAGTCGCGCCTCCGCTGGCGCCGCTTCACGTAGGCGACAGTGCCGCCGCCGCACGTCTCGGCGCTGCGACGACACCGGTACAGCCGAGCGGCTATCAGGCAGGATCCCCGGCGTGCCCGCCGCCGACGAACTTTCGGGCTCAGGAACACGGCGTCGTAGGCCGTCCACCTCTCCGGCCTCATTGTCGATCTCCACGTAGGGCCCACTGCTCAGTGAGACACACACGTCAGCATTCAGAACACACACATGTAACACCCCATGCATGCATGGTATTAGCATAGCCTAGGACCATTGCATATTGCATTTACTCAATGAATGTATGTAGGCCGAAGCTCACCCCTTTCGCCACCCGCTTTTCACGCCTGGTGTACCCCTGACGACCGTGGTCGGCGCTAAGTATGCGGAGTAGCGAGAAGCTACGTCGCCGACGCCGACAGCGCGTCCGTACGCCACGCGCACGCGCCCCGCCCTCGCCTGACGCCGAACAGTCGGTTCAGGTAGGCTTCGCCACGGAACCGGCCCGGTGCACGGCGCAGGCGCGCCGGTCGTCGCCGTCGGCCGGGGGAAGACAGGAAGGAGAAATGGGAGGCCGCGGGGCGGCGACGTTGCCGAGCACCTCCCAGTTGGGGTTGCCCAGCAGCCACGCCATGGCGGCGTGGCGTGGGCGCGCTCCCCCCGGACGCGCGACGGGCGCCGCCGCGGCCGACGGTGCGCTTGACCAGAACGCCGCAGCCGCGGCGCGGACCTTGCCGAGGCGGAAATGGGGGCGGGCGTAGACGGGCGTCTCGCAGGCGATGCTCGCACCGGCAGGTACCACTCCCGTGTCGGCTCGCTGGCGGCCCGGTTCACGTAGCGACAGTGGGCCGGGCCGGCCGCACGGCTCGTCGGGGGGCTGCGACCGACAGCCGGTACAGGCGGGGCGGCTATCAGAGGAACCCCCTGACGATGGCGGCGCGGATGCGGAGCGAGAGCTCGTCGCCGACGCGAAGCAGCGCGTGCGTACGGCCGCGCACGCGCACGCCGCCCCTCGCCTGCGAGCGAACAGGTTGTTCAGTAGCTTCGCCACGGAACCGCCCGTGCAGCGGCAGCCGCCCGGTCCGTCGCCGTGCCGGGGAAGACCGAAGGAAGGAGAAGATGGGGAGGCGCGTGGGGCGGCGAGACGTTTGCGAGCACCTCCACGTTTGGGGCGTTCGCCAGCAGCCACCGCATGGCGGCGTCGGCGTGGGCGGCTCCGGCGCGGCGACGGCGCCGCGCGGCGAGCCGCGCCCTTGACCAAGAACGCGAGCGCGGCGCGGACTTGCGACGATGGGCGGCCGCGGCGTGGGCCGGCGTACTCCCGCCTCCTCGACGCGACAGACTTCCGAGGTACAGTAGAAGATGACAGCGTCGTCTTGGGGCGCAACTTGTGTTCACGTGGCGCACAGTGGCCGCCCCGCCCCGCACGTGTCGGCGGCTGCCGACGACAGCCGGTACAGCAGCGGCTCATCAGGAGGATCCCCCGGTGCCCGGCGCGCCGACTGAACTTGTGCGGGCCTCAGGAACACGGCGTCGGTAAGGCGTCCACCTTGCCGGGCCTCATTGTCGATCTCCAGTAGGGCCACCTGCTCAAGATGAGACACACACTGTCCAGCTTCAGACACACACATGTACACCCCATGCATGCATGGTTTAGTTAGCGTTAGCTAGCGCATGCATATGCATTTACTCCTGAATGATAAACTAAATTAATCAACATACGTTCTTTTTTCATATATAAGATTAATACTCAATCCGTTTTCGTATTATAAGTTGCTTTGATTTTTTTCTATTTTTATAAACTTTGGCTAAAGTTTTGATCTAGTTATATAGAAAAGTTTAGGCAGCATTTTAAACACCAAAAAAACTTCATTAAATTACATTGAATTATTTGATAATATGTTTGTTTTTGCTGTCGAAATGGCTACTATGGTTTTCCTATAAATTGGTTAAACTTAAAGAAATTTCGAATAGTAAAAGTCAAACATAACTTATTGATATGAAACGGTGAGTATTCATCAATTTACATCCTTTATTTTTTCAGAAAAAAAGTTCAATTATATGTTTGCATTTAGTAATTTTCTGGTTATGCAATGATATCAGTATGAACAGGAGTACAGAGCAGAGAGATAATAATAAGGCAATCAATTGTGTTCTGATGGGCACATGAAAAGAAAATAATTTCCAGTGTCTTCACAAGCTAGCTAGCTTGTGATTTCAGAAGTTCAGATGGGTTAAGACTTTGGGAAGCTTGGAAGGTAATGGCTTTCACCTATCAAGATGAGCTACTAACAAGACTCTTCGTTCTAATTAACTTAATGTAAACTGAAAAAAATGGATCAAGGAATTGTTCGAGATTGCTTCTGTCATATCAGAGAAGAAACATCTACAGGACTGAATAAATCTCCACACATATAGTTTAATTAATGTGTGTACTAAACACACATTCTTTATCATTCTTGCATTGTTATGTTTGCTTTGGTATACATTCTAATCTTAAATATCAGGTAAAATGAGATGTCAATCCAATGCAACATGCATGCAGCAGCTGGCAGGTGGATTGAACTGCAAAAAATAGCCAGATTGGAAGTCAATACAGTGGAACAAATCAGGAAAAATTTACCTGTTTCTGAGAGGAAATCTAGTATCAAGAAACGCGCTATCTAACTTCCCCTTCAGTTAGGTTAAGTTTTTGCAATAATATGCTGCCTAATTAAACACAATTTGACCAAGAAAAAACACCACATGTATATTGAATTTCATCACAGATGGATTGTAGTACAGTCCGTACTAATTAGATATGCGCTCAAACTGTCAAACTGGTGGATAGCATAGTAAATCATTATCGAAGCAAAATGAGAGTTCCTTGCACACTTTGGAAACCCTAGCTTTCCATTCATGGACTTCCGATATCTTTTTTCATATATTAGTGCAAGGATTAATACTCAAGTCGCGTGTTCGGTATTAATAAGTGCTTGGATTTTTTTCTGACTAAGCAACTGCTGAAGGGCTTTGATCTAGGTATAGTAGAAAAGGTTCACACATTTTAAACAATACCGAAAAAACTTCATTAATTAACATTGAATATATTTTTGGATAATATGGTTGTTTTTGTCGAAACTACCTAATGTTTTCCTATAAAATTTTAAACTTAAGAAATTGAATAGGTAAGTCAAAGATAACTTATGATGATGAAAGGTGAGTATTCATCAATTATTAACTCCTTTATTTTTCAGAAAAAAAGTTCAATTATATTTGGCATTAAAAAATTCTGGTTATGGCAATGATATCAGTATGAACAGGAGTTACAGAGCAGGAGGAAAGATAATAAAAGCAATCTAATTTGTTTCTGAATGGGCACATGAAATAGCAAAAATAATTTTCAAGTGTCTTCCAGACCAGGCTTACTTGTGATTCAGAAGTTCAACAGGATGGAAGACTGGAACTTGAAGGTCCAATGGCTGTTCACTATCAAGATGAGCTACAACTAAGACTTCTTCGTTCTAATTAATAATTAACTAGAAAAAAAAATGGAATAAAGAATTGGTTCGAGATTGCTTCTGTCATCATCAGAGAAGAAATCTTACAAGGATGAATAGAATCTCCACATATAGTTTAATTAATGTGTGTACCTAACACACCACATTCTTAATCATCTTGCATGTTATGTATTGCTTTGGTATACCATTGCTAATCTTATTATCAGGTTCAAAATGAACGATGTCATCCAATGCAACATGCGCAGCAGCTAGTGGATTGAAATGCAGAAAATAGCCAGATTGGAAGTCAATACAGTGGAACAAATCAAGGAAAAAGCTACACCTGTTTCTGGAAAGGACGGATAAGCATAAGGTAACTCAAGAAACTCGCGCTTATCTACTAACTCCCCCTCTCTAGTAGGTAAGTTTGTTGAATAAATATGCTCTAAATTAACCATCAATTTGACCAAGAAACATTCCACAATGTATAATTGAATTTCATGCATGCAGATTGGAATTGTATTGTACAGTCCGTACTGAATTAAAAATGCGTCACTGTCAAACTGTGGAATAGCAATAGTAATATTACGAAGAAAATGAGAGTGTCCTTGCACCAATTGGAAACCCTACTCCAATTGCATGGACTTCTCCCGAATACTTGTAGATCATTGTATTCATATTCCATCACAAAACCCATTATAAAATCATGAAAAAAATGAAAATGTGATCCAAACACATTCATCAAATGGCAATAATCAACAATAATCAATTATCATTAGTTAAATCTCCCATTTTATATTATAAATCAATTGACATTTTTTTCCTAGTCAATTTGACTAATTTATATAAAAATTTAGCAACATCTAAATACCCAAAGCCTAATTTCATAAAATCTAACATATGTGTTTTTTTAAAAATACTGATATATGTTTTTATATAAATTTAGTCAACTTAGACTAGGAAAAAAAACAAACGCCACTTATAATATTGAAACATATGGAGTATTATTTAAATTAAGTAATGGCAGAATCGGCGCCAGTGGATTTTTAGCAGCCTGTGTCTGTGTGCAGTGCACGTGTACCTGCGGCGAAGGTCGAATGCCAGGCGAGGCGCCCGTGCTGGTGAGAGGCGGGCGACGGCGCGGCGCGGCGTGAGCACGCCTGGTGACGTTCTGAGCACGGGCAGGGACGAGGGACCCCAGCAGTGCGGGTGGGTCCGGTCGGGCGTGCTCGGGGGCGCGCAGCGGCCGCGGGGAGCTCGGCGGAGTCGAGGAGCCCCGTCGCGCCGGCGCCGACCTGACGACGGTCCGGCGAGGCTCCGCCGCCACGACAGCAGTTGGAGTGTTGCTCGTACGGACCCACGAACACCACCGCACCGCCCTCGGGCGGACAGCGCCGCCGCGCGCCGCCCGCAGCGGCCCCGCGGGCCGGGGCTGCCGGCCGACGCCCATCGCTCTCCTGCAGCCGCTTTCACCGCCCGCCGTCGCCGCTCCCCGACCGCCCAGGAAACAGCGAGCGCGACTCGCCGGGCCCGGCGGTCGCCGGGCCACCGGCCCCCACGTCACTCGGCTTGAATGTAGCTCGCCGCCTCCTCGCCATCCTTCCGTCGTCCTGCTCCCACGTACTGTCCTCCGTGTGGCTTTCCTACAAGCATATCGGCATCGATTCACCTTGCCATCGCCATGAAGTCGATCAATCGTGGATCGAGCTCAGGACTCGCATATCCGCATGGAAGATGAGAAGCGGACAATGGTAGATTGGTGACATCGACCGGGGTAGAAAGGGAGGACATGGTGGGAGGACGTAGTCCTTCGATCGTAGGCGGAGGCCGGGCCGGAGCGGTGTGTGGTCGGCGTAGACGAGGGGCGCGGCCGAAACGGCGTGTCGAACTCCGCGCGGCGCCGACGAGCTGGGACCTGACCCACTCCACCTTTCTCGCCTCCGCGCTTCCGCTCCGACTTGGCTGCGGAACAGGCTCACAAGCGTCCGCCGTCCGACGTGCCTTGGCGGCGGCCGTGGATCACGGCCGGCCACTCGCCACCGCGGCCACGCCTGCGGGCCGTTTCCTGGCTGCTACCAAGCGGGGATGCAGTGCTTAGCTTCCTTGCTTGGCCCTTCAAAATGCTTAGCAAACATTTGGCTGTCATTGGGCGTCTCTCTAGGTATCATATATAGAGGGATCGTATCTAATTAGCTTCGGAGTGGACCGTCCACTCCTGTTGCTCCGTTTATTGGTGCATGTCAACTAAATGGCTCCCGAAAAATTTTCAAAAAAAATTGGCAAGATAGGAATTCAATAATGTAACACTCCACAAACATGCAAGTTTAAGAATCCATAAACTTCTACAAGTTGTAACAAAATAACAATTTAACTATAAATATACATATAGTAATTTGAGTTTTGTTTGTTATTTTTGTTAAATTTGTACCAGTTGAATTTTAACTTGCATGTTTGTGGATTGATACATTACATATTGATCTATCTTATTCATATTTTTTTTTAATTTTTTTCATAACTATTTAGTTGACATGCAATAAACGGGTGGACATCCATCGAGCTTTTAAAATAGTTTCCCTCTATATATAGGAGTATATGCACACAATGTTATCTACTAATTTAGTAATTTATGAATATCTTTTTTGGAGACTTTGTGAGCTTGTATATCAAGTTACTCCAACATATATCTCCTGTTTCATGTATTGATTCGAAATGAAGATATGCTCAAAATTCAAAGATAATTTATTGAGGGATGTTAATAGAATAATCTATCATGGTTTCATGAGATGACTTATGGGCCGGGGATTGCATGGTAATGTGATTTGCATGCCATGTGTGTTGCCAAATTGCAGTCGTCTATCGATTGTTAGTTCTGCCGATTTGTTGAATTAACTATAGACCTTGTTGCATCAGCTTGGCGAATTTTGTAAAGTTTTTAAGCGAACCAAGTCGTAGGTAGTTGTTTGCATACTTCCATTTGGTTGGTTTTCAGTGTAGCCGCATCGCCATGAAATTTCGTCAAGTGATTAATTACCGACAGTGCCGCCGGCTGTCCAATTCATCCGTGGATAATGTCGTCAAACAAATCTAATTTGTGTTGGAAAGCAACAAATTGTGTTTGAATTCTAGGGCTTATGCGGCGACCGGGATATGAATTTTAATCTGAGTAGATTGGTCAGATTTGAGGAGACCTAAGCACAACACGGCTTGTAATTTTGTAAGTTATACCCGCTTTGAAATTTGCTCATGCATTTCAGAAAATATATGAAACCAGAAAAGAAAAGAAAAGGGCAATGCACAACAATCTTTATTAGCGGGCTCTTTCCGTTGTCACATAAGTAATTGGTGACGTAAACGAGAGAGAGATGAGAAAAACAAAACATCGTTGCTATGCATGACATATGTTAGAGTCGACTCTTAGCATTTATTAAAAGAATATTTGTTATATGGGTTGGAGAAAAGGGAAAAAAATTAGTAACAAATTTTTTTGGTGTATTAATAGTTAAAGATAGTGTTGTCTCAATTGTTTTAGCTAAGAGCCTATCTTCACCTTAATTTGTAACTGCCCTAAGCAATAGGAGGATTATATAAGAACCCAATGCTAATAACTTGCCGCAACCAATTGAGATTGGGCCAATCTATTTGTCCATAGCCAGCGTTGTTTAGGATCATGGACGTCGTAGAGGCAGGGGAGAAAATGGTAAGGAAATTTCCGGTTGTCATTTTTGATTTGCACCGACTGTTTCTGTTTCAGTTGGTATTAGTAATTGTTAGTGTCGGAAATGGAAACGTTAATGTCTTCCGAAAATGGTAGCGGAAATGAGATGATGGTTTTTCCGACCGTTTTATCAGTAACCGTAATTATCCAATAATTTCCATCAAAATTCCGAAATTTCCCCAACAGACCAGCCAGCCCAACCCATCGGAAGCCCATGAATGAAGGAAACCTGGTAAATTTGTAGCCCATTAAGAGGAGGAAGTGGCCAAGGGAAACACTGTAACCTTAGACGTACCATATAGTCTTCGCTGAACTTTGATTTTCTCAACTTATTGATGCTGAAGTTAGTTGAATTTTGTTTATATTGTTCACCAAACTTATTATCATATCATTAATAATATATAAGGTGTTATGTGGAGTATAATGATGTAAGAATAAAGTTATAAAATATCTTCATGCATAGTTAAATGTCTGACTATGCCACGCTCCGATGTTTCCGAATGAATATTTGACTTCGAGTTCCAACCAATATCAGTAGATTGTCCATGATCCGTTCCTATATACAATATACGATTCGTTCATTCTAATTTTCGATTTTTTTTGAGAAAAATGAAATAAAAATGGTAGAGGATTTCTCCGACTGTTTTCATCCTAGTAGATGTCCAAATCAGGGTTTTAAATTTTGAAATTGCTATGTCTGCCGGGGGCACCGAAATTACCGAAATTTCAGAAATATAGGAAATTTTGAATTTTTTTGGCTGAAATTGTTTGAAATTTTGACTGATACTGAATGAATTTGAATAAAATATGACCAAATTCACAAAAAAAAATGCAAAAACCGAAAATTCGGGCGAGATATGAGCTTGCCGGTGGTGGGGAGGGGGGAAAAATTTCGAAAAATTTGAAAACGAAATTTCAAACCCTGGTCCAAATAAAAATCCATCAATTTTTTTAACATGTCAAAAGAGTCAAATCGTTTCAGGTATATTCATTCGCTAACAAGGAGCAACCAGGCAAGAGTGACAAAGAAACATTCAAGTTGAGATTCAAGATAACTTCACTCAGAGGGCGGATCTACCTATTAGGCAGGGTGAGTCGATCGAACAAGCTACGAGCCTACGACCCTTGTCGCCCCACATCCTCAAGACCCTCTACCCCCTTATAGTAGTTATTGGTTATCAAAATAAGGTATAATAAGGTGTAAACATCCAACAGATTATTCCGACTCTTCACAAGCACGCACATGCAAACAATGATTGAGAAGTTATGCGATTGAACTATAAATATGATATGTGTTGTGTTCAATTCTTTTTATCATGTGAGCATCTCCGTTCTCTGCCCCATCTATATTTGTCTGCATTGTATAAAAACATAAAGGATTAACGTCCAATTAACCAGATCATCAGCATGCATCGTCATGAATATATATAGGCATTGATATTGGAAACCAATTAACACTCACGATACGCAACGGATAAAAAGGCTTTGCGCTCTCACCAACCTGGTACAGTGAAAAAAGGCGCTGATCGATCAGCTTGATGCACCAATCGCACCAACAGATTGGCGTCAAACAGAAATTACGAGGGCCCTTCATTATATTAACATTCAACACTCCAGTTCATAACAAATAAGCATACTTGGTGAGCAGAAGATATATGCAAATTAGAATGCAACTGTCATACATCAGACTTTCTGCATAAGATATTAGGAAAGTTAAGTAAACAATTTATTTCTTACTTAGCAACTGCCAAAGTTCCAGTGAAATGTTTAGTGAGGGCAGAACATGCAAATAACAAACTTCAGGGGAAAAAAAATTATAATTGTAAGTTCATATTGCGAGTTTAGTTTACTGCTGTTACAGATACAAAACCGGTTACAGCTAGCAGGAGCAGAAAGGCTTCTATGATCTACAAACATTCTTAAGAATTTCTGAGTTTGAAACAGGAAGGGTTGCCGGATCAGGATCGAATCACTTCCATCTCCAACAACCCTGAATCAACATCTTGAATCCCTTGATGTTAAGCAAACTGCAATTCGATGCAAGTAGAGACTTGCCGGGCAATAGGGTTGGTGGTGCTTGCTATTCTGCCAACCTGTTTATGAATCTCATGTCAATTCTCCACTTTTTTCATATCTGGGCATTCATGCAACACAGCATCGCAACATCCTCTGAGAGAAATTGCAACCTACTGGAATCTGTAGCTCTCTTTAGTGTTGCATGTGGTTCCTCTAATGAATGGCTACTCTGAAGAATGCTCTCATGAACATCTGAAGTGTGTCATCTGATGAAACTTTTGCGCAGAGTTCTTCAGGTCTTGGAGTTGTCCAATTTTTCTTTCAAGCTGTCTAGGAGAGGCGTTGGGACTTGAGATCAGAATTGTGTAAGGAAAAAAATATTCTTGCACATGAGTAAGAAAATGACTCAATAGTACCATGCCAAGAATATATGTATTTGGCAGGTGAGTATCAATTGCACCATCACTAACATGAAAAAAAAAAGTAATGTCCTGAATGGCTTTGTTAGCGTCAAATTCTGCAGTTCCAATTTGTGTTTCTCCCAGATTTCTGCAAAGCAAAGAAATAAGATTTAAAAAGTAACAAAAATGTCTACTTCGATTGGTTAAACATTCCATCTAACTGTACAAGTATCATAAAAGGCAACCTAACAAATTAACATGGCTAAAGTAAAAGACATTTGAAGTACTTCAAAGAGGTCAATTAAATTGCAGATGCATTAATTAGACAGGACTCAGTACCTAGCTAGGAAAATAAACAAAATCAAACATTTACTAATTTGGTTCATATCAACTTGAGCCAATCTTGTTGCTTATAAGATAACATGATTGGGACTTTTTACTTATCTTTACTTTTTTTTTCAAATATGCCAGTTCAGTTTCAGAATTTCTCATAGAAACCATTGCATAAAAAATGTACATGAAACTACGATTAATCATGGTAATAATTCAACGTACTTCAATTTAGACGGCACTATAATGTATGAGGAAGATCTCCATAGGTCATTTATTAGTTTACAAAACAGTGCATGGATTTCCAGCTTCAATTTTCCACCTGTGTGCTGACAAAATGCAGGAAAAATCTCTATATAAAATGTGGAGTAATAGGATCATGCTGATGACTTAACAATTTTAGTACAATTTCTGCTTTGTAAGCACTGAGCTCAGCTCATCCGTGTTGTTACTGATTACATTAGTATTTGTTATATGCTATCAATGGCTGTTTGCACGTGTGCCATTATACTTTTTTAGTCTTAGAAGTTGTTCGCATATATTAGTCTTGTCTAAAAATATATCAGATTGACTCAGGAGGTTCAAGGTTTTATTTCAAAAATTGGTTGATAATTTTATATCTCTGCTAAGATGTGACATAGTTTTTGGTATAAGATTTACCCTTTTATGCAGATCAGTTGAAGGCAGCAAGACAGTGAGTTCATGGACATAAATTGGAATTCGAATTTGTGCGCATAAATTCTGAATTCTAATGAACAAAGTAATGAGACTACTTATCTTCATTTTATCCCTCCACATGACTATAAGAACTGAGGAAATATCTTTTTTTCAATAACTTGCTCTTCTTATTCTTTAAAGATAGCGTTCTAAGTGAGGAAGCCCGCTATGGAGTTTGGTGGAGCTAAGGGACTCTCCCTGTTTGTGGACCCAGCTAGGGCCTTTTCTTTTGTTCTTTTTGGTGTGTTACCGCCCATGCAGTGACTTGTTTTGTGGTGGCGTGAATTCTTGTACTTCTTGCTGTTTTTTGGCGTGTTTGTACGCTTTTCTTCTATTAATGCATGATACGCAGCTCTCTTGCATATTCCGAGAAAACAAACATAACGTTCGAATGCATAACATTAAAAGTTCAGTTTACACAAGGAAGGAGACTAAGGAATTGATTATTCCTTTATAAATTTGGTATAGCGTTTACCTCAAGGCAGGAGCAGAAGATGCTGGTGCCTCTTTATCCTTTTTCTACTACTTGATTCTGTCCTGGATAAATGATTGCAAAGAGGCATGGTCTTACGTATTGCACATTGCAACTTGTATATGCAGCCGGACTGTCAAGTGTCAACTGTGTGAGAGCTCAACCAATCTCTTGTGTTCTGTCTTGTAGAAAAAAAATGAATGTGCTGTGCTACTGTCACTGTTCTGCAAGCTGTTGTACTTCAATCCAACGTTAGATAGACATCGGCCTGAGTTGTGTAGCAATGGTAGCTGAATCAAGTGAAGTCTGAACTGCTGTGCAATTCTGGTGCTCTCTAGTTTACAGATCCACATGTGTCCACCAATAGTAAGAGCTATAATTTTTGAAAGGGAAACTATTGAGATCCTCCAAATGGCCGTTTTTATCTCCAAGGTTTCGGATGAACAAAAAAAGCAGCCAGGAATTTCTACCTACACCCTGGCAATGGCAAAAGCACAATGAATCAGCTCCATCAACCGAAATCACTGATTTTGAGCTAGTCAAGACCAAAATACAGATTCCTACATGCAATTAGCAGAAACATATTTGCACATCATCTGCATTTGAAAACTCGAGGAATATGGAGTTTATGAAGTACTGGTGAGTAGAGGCTTTAAAAACTTTAAAAGTATAATCAGTCTATACTTGATTCCTTGCCTCCTATTCCAGGTATCCCTTGAATCTTCAGCCAAAGCTAGTAGCAAGTATAAAGAACCAGCATAAATCTGATGCAGTGATGCTATCCAATTCACCTCTTCTATGCTCTCCTTCTATTCAGTAGTATGTAAAACATACAAGCATACACTTGACTGTTTTGAACTTAAAAAAATCAATATAGATGCCTCAATTTGTGGGGAAAAAACATAATAACCTGGGAGGTAAAACAAAATGAATGAAATGAGAGCAGACAGCCATGCTATTAAATTCAATGTAGATGGCTGAATTTGTGGACTGTATTTCCTTCATTTTGGTTCATGACGGCAAATATTTCATATTTCAATTAATATGGTTTCAAGTAGAACGCAAACTGCACCAATGTGTTAATTATTGCTAGTTTTAGACTTACCATTGGCAGAATCAGTGTGGGGCATCAAATGTAGACTTAACCGTGGAATTACAGCCTGAAAATTGAATTGAACATGCTGGCAATGAACTAACCTTGATAATGTATCACAAACTGAATTATTTGAATAAATTCCACAGTTCTCCGCCAACCAGTTTAGGCAAATGCGTATGTATACATAGACTTCAACCTTATACAACAAAATACGAAACAAGAATTTTTGCTACGAATCACAATAATTCATACCATTAGTTAGTTCGTAGATGGAATTGAGCTTATATGGTGAAGAAGTAAATTTGGGAGGGTGTAGAGACCTGAAGCGCATGGAGTCGTGGGGCGAGCGCCTGCCTTGGATCTTGGCCACGGCGGCGCCCTTGAGCTCACAGGGCGGCGACCCTCGATCCCAGGGCGGAGGCGGACGCGGACGGGGGGAAGCGCCGTCGGGGCGGGCGCGCCCTGACCTTATCGATGGTGACCTCCACGACGGCGTTGGTTTTGCTCCTCCCCTAACCCCCGCGCGCGCGCCGCAACCGGTGTACTCGCCCGGGGAAGGCGGGGAGAGGGCGGCCGCCGCTGGAAGAGCCCATTGCCGTGACGAGGAGGAGGGGATGGCGGCGGACAGGGCGGTGTGCCGGCGGTGGCGCCCGTGTGGGCATTCGGTTTCGTTTATTCGTTTTTGTTTTTTTTTAAGAAATTCGGGTGTGTCGTTTATTCGTTTATTAGAACTCACTCAAGACGGAGGGAATAACTGAAGACTGAGGCCTTCTTTAGTTTCCAAAAAAAAAAAAAAATCACCCGCCACATCAAATGTTTCGGCACATGTATAGAGTATTAAATGTGAAAAAAAAACCAGTTATATAGTTTGCGTGTAAATGCAAGACGAATCTTTTAAGCCTAATTGCACCATAATTTGACAATATGGTGTTATAATAAACATTTTTCTACTGAGTCTTAATAAATTCGTTTTACAATTTTCAGGTGGAATTTATAATTTGTTTTGTTATTAGACAACGTTTAATACTTCAAATATGTGTCCATATATCCGATGTGACACCCAGAACAAAAAATTTTGCTAACTAAATCGGGCCTGAACCGATAAGTACAATAGTTGGCTATACTACGGGTTTCGATAAGTACTCTATACAGTTTTTAAATCTAATAGAAAAAATACCCGTGCGTTGCAACTTGTAAAAATATTTTTGGATCGCTATACATTTTACTCTTTGGTTTTGGACTAAAATCTCATTCCTTACTTACTTTCCAGTCCCATCCTAGCCCGCTACCTTCTTTTGCTTGGCATGTCTCTCTTTGACGCAACCATTAAGTGGAGCTGTATGTCAGCTCGCAACCGGCGGCATGCTGGCTAGAGGCAGAGCCTAAAGGAGCACACGCTACTGAAAAGGGTGAGGTGCAGTAATCGGAATAGGACAGCACTAGCGAGATGCGACGACGCGGTCGTCAGGACTGAAGAATGCGCGTGCATCGCAAATAGGGATTAGCGCGCAAGCGGCGGGACTGGAGGCGGCGGCTGCATTGGTCGGCAGGTTTGCTCTTGTTAATTGTTGGACCTTGATGGCTATAAGGGCTGTTGGGCTTTCCGTCATATTTGGCTAACCGATGGGTATAACCGAATAAATTTGGTTAGTTGAGTATGAAGAGGTCTCGGTTCCAATTTGTTCAGTATCGGTCTTTTTTTTCGACCCCTGCATGTGGGAGGTGAGAGAGAAGACAGGATAAATTTTACTCTAATCTTGAGTGGCTGATATATGCCTCCTCTTACTCAAAGATAAGAGGAGCTTGTTCTCGGTGGTGGCGGATAGGGATTGAGCACTTTGAAAAAAAACCCCTCAAAATTTGTACTTTCTCTATTACATATAAGTCGTTTTGACTTTTTTTTATAGTCAAACGTATTTAAGTTTGATTTGACTAAGATATAGGAAAATATATTTGCATTTTTAACATAAAATAAATACACTATGAAAATATATTCAATGTTAGATTTAATAAAACTAATTTGGCATTATAAATATCGCTATTTTTTTTCTATAAACTTGGTCATACTTTAAAAGTTTGACTAGAAAAAAAAATCAAAGCTATTTATAATAGGAAACGGAGGGAGTATATTACACTGAGGTCCACCGCAGCTATCTCTTGCCATAAATACATGATCCAATGACTACGAGCGAGGGGCGAACCCTAAATCGGCGGCACACGTGGTAGGGTTTTTCGCCCTAGAACGAGCCTTGGATTCGTGGATTATGAGATGGCACAAGAAAAAAGTCGACAACAGTGGCAGAGCTGGCGATGTTATCGAGCCTGTGTAGCTAATAGTGTTTTTCGATGATCAACTAATTTTAGAACGTAGGTGGTTATTCTTATTGGAGGTGGGGCCCAAGCGATGGCTCGACCTACCTTGGAGATGCCTCCACCGCCATTGATCAAGGGGAAACAAGATGCCTAAATAGGATGCCATGCATGTTTAGATAGTGAGGTGGAGGATAGAAAGGAGGATATACGAGATTTCTACCAAGCAAAGCAATAAGATTATTTTTATTTTTCCTGGTAGAATTGCTACCGACATGTGGATCCACTAAGTTTTAATACCACATAAGTACCATGTAGCTGCCACAACTTATGATGAAGACCATGTTAGCGTGTCGTATACGCACAACATCTAGCGAAATCACCAATAATACCGTTCTGAAAGTCGTTTTACACCAGTTTTTAAATAGTTGAAGAAATCAATATACCGATTTTTTGATTGAGGAATATAGATCAGATTTGACATATATGAAACAAATTGGGCCTTTCCGAGTCTGTTTGTACTCAATCCATTTTGCAGGCCCAAACGGT
>JAJSRW010002576.1:0-13327 GCA_022414725.1 Microglena sp. YARC | reverse complement strand
ATTGAATATATAATCTCTCGATTTCCGGATTGAGAACAAGTAGCCCGAATTCCTCAAGATCCAATTTCCTTAGCTGTGAGCCTTCCTGCTTCATTATTTTCTAAGAAAAGACAGCGTGTCTAGTCTCCAAAAATTAGTGACACGTTCAATTTCTCCCCCTTAGAAAAGAGTGTCGCCCAAACCATAGTTGCCAATAATTCGTAACATAAATCTAGTCGCGCTTTCTTCCAGTCCATAATTCATTAAGGATCTAGGCCAACCGAACTTGCTTGAATCAGATTATTATATGGGGCACACCTGTCTTAAATGCTTCAATCCACAATTTATTTGACAGAGTAGAATGACTTAGCATACTGCGCACCATATCCATCAGTGTGCGGTTTGCGTCGTTCTGCTACTCCGTTCTGCTGAGTTCTCCAGGCATGGAATATTGGGCAACTATCCCATGTTGCTGGAGATATAAGGCAAATGGACCAGAATTTGCCCAAATGGAGCATGCTTCCCGTAGTATTCACCACCACGATCTGATCTCACAACTTTAATTTTAGCATTATGCTGATTTTCCACTTCGGCCTTAAATATCTTAAATTTTCAAGAGATTCAGAACGATCATTAATGGGGTAAATTAGCCATAACGGGAATAATCATCTGTGAATGTAATGAACGAGTCAAAACCATCCACAGATGTCACTGGAACGGTCCACAATATCAGTGTGAATTATTTCTAGTGGACTTGTGCTCCGAGTGGCCCCTTTCTTAATTGTCTTAGTGATTTTTCCTTAATGCAATCTACGCAATGATCAGTGTCAGAAAAATCTAAAGGGAGGAGTATTTCTTCTTTAATGAGACGTTCAATTCTCCCCCTAGAAAATGTGGCCCCAAACGATAGTGCCATAATTTCGATGATGTCTCAGCTTTATTATTACAGCATTTATAACATTCAGCACAGAGTCATCCAAAGAGAGCAAATAGAGTTTGTTCGCACGAAGGCAAGACCACAACTTTATTATCAAACTTAATTAACATGTTCTCTTTGTAAAATGACAGTCATAACCTGTCTCTGCTAAGACTCTAACTGAAATAAGATTTCTCTTAATAGAGGAGCAAATAAAACATTATTTAAAATTAAATTGCAGCCGCTGGGTAGTCTAAGTGTGAGGTCTCCAACAGCCCTCACTTCAATCTCCGCCCCATCAGCTACTCTTAGGCTTTGCTCCCTTTGCTACCTTCTGAGCCACTGAATCCTGTAATGAGTTAGAACGTGCACAGTGCACCTGAGTCAACCCACCAGGTATTAAGGAAAATTCAGTATAAAGGATTCATCACATTAGATATCTTCATTAGTGTTACCTTTCTTAGCTACCACGCTTTGAAGCGTGGGCAATTCTCTGCCAATGTCCATACTGCGAAACAGAAAGGACATATGGATCTTAGGAGGACCAGCTGAAGCTGAAGCTTTGTTTACTCCCACTTATTCTGAGAGCTGATTTATTCTTCTTACTGTTTGACCCTTCTCCTTGATAATCTTTCTTTTGCCTTGTTATTGGCATTAGCGAGGTTGAGTTGGTCTTTAAGCTTTTGTTTCTCAGCTCTCTGACGCTCTTCCTCTTCCACTGATGTGCAATTAGCTCCTGATGGCCACTTTTCTTTCTTGATATTATAATTGATCTTAAAAGGACCAAAATCAGGCCAAGAAGCTCATTATGAAGTGCACTAAGAAACCTTCAGTGACATCCATATCCATGGACTTAAGTTGATGTGCCATATTAGTCATCTCAAGATATGCTTTCTACGCTTCCTTTGCCATTATAAGTGCTAGTAATCATCTTACTAATGATTGTACTAGCATAAGTCTTAGAAGAGGATTTGAAATTCTCTTCAATATTGGCTAAGTATGTCTTTGCTTGTCAAATCAACAATTCCACCAATAATCTCAAGAGAATGGTTCTTAATGTACATCAAAGACAATATGTTGGATTTCACCCAAGCTGCCATTTTTCATCGTAATTCCACCTGAGTTGCTCATAATCTTCCTCAGCCATATTGAGTTCCTCGGAGGTTGAATTTCCTCAGGAGATCCTCTCTTAGGATAAGTTCAAAATCCAACAGGGCTAAGTTCAATCCATGGAGTTCTTCCACTCAGTGTAATTAGAACCATCAAGGAGAGCAATAGTCCTAGTTGTCCCGTTGCTGAAAATAAGGATTTAAATAATCAATAATGCATATAATTAATTTACGTTGGCTTAATTAATTAAATGCGAAATTAAACTTAAATTTCATAGTTAAAACACCGTTGGGCAGAATAACCATGAATAATTTAAAAATTAATCCTTAATTATATCACCGTTGGCAGAAAAATAATAAAGAAATAAAATCATATGAATAAAATATAATAACGTTGGTCAAAATAATTTCATATCATTATTTCTTTCTGACTAAACTTCTCGTTGGTTCCATTTAACCAGAAATAATTTACTTAATAATCAAATAATAAATTTTCAGGCAATTAACATTAAGCTAATAAAGGTATAACAAAATTCTAAAATAATTAATAAATATTAAATTCGCGGGCTTAAAGATTGAAAATACATAAAAGCCTAAGCTTCCTGTTACTCCACCGATTATTGAAAGACTTGGAATTTATTCTTCTTTACTGTTGACCCTCTCTCCTTATAATATCTGTTTTTGCCTTTTATTGCCAATAGCCGAGGTTGAGTTGGTCTTTTTAAGCTTTTGTTTCTCAGCTCTTCTGACCTCTTCCTCTTCCACTGAGTGTGCAATTAGCTCCTGCATGGCCCAACTTTTGCCTCTTCTGAGTATATAATTGATCTAAAAGCGACCAAAGATCCCTAGCCAATATTGTTACCTACATTATGAACCTTGCACTAAGACAAACCTTCAGTGGCACCACTCACTATCCATGACTTAATTTATTGTTGCATTATTATCATCTCAATGATATACTGAGTCTTTTCAATGTACGCTTCCTTTGCCATTTATTAAGTTGTAGTAATCATCCTTTATAATATTGTCACTAGCATTAAAAGTCTTAGCACACATTTGAAATTCTCTTTCCAATAGTTGCTAATATTGTCTTTGCTTTCAGAATCACAATGTCACCAATAATCTCCGAAGAGATTATTGGTTCTTAAATGTACATCAAAGGATACACTTATGTAGTAAGGCGCGGCCGGCGAGAAACGGACGGCAGGCCCACTTGATGCACGCGCTGGCGCTTTTGAGGTGGGCGCACGGCTCCAGAACAGCGTCGGCCATGGTTAGAAGCAGCGGCGGCGCCCGACCGCGGGGGCCGAAGTCGTGCAGCCGTCGCGATCTGATGGAGCGGCTGCGGATTAGAGAATCGGCTTATTCCCCTTAACTTTCATAATCTCTACTGCCTAAGGCCAAGCAATTAAACTTAAAACTTGAATTTAAACAATCTAAACAGTAAGTTATCAACCAATCTAACATACTGCCGTAAAATCAACTGGCTAATGACAGGAATTTGACAGATAATGAGGATTCGATTGCGCCTAAAGATCAGCTCTATACCACAATTTGGAGTTCCTTAAATTACAAGATATTAACTTAAGCCTATAAAAGCAAATCACTCTAAAATTACAAAAATAACTTCTCGACCTGTCGCATGTGAACGCCATTGTTCCTCTGCTCTTCTTCTTCTTTCTCCTTTTCTTTTTTTGCTCGCATAGATCACGCCGGCCCTTCGCGGTCTCCACGGCACTGCCCCCAAGGACATTAAGATAGCCGCGGTCCGCTTCCCGAAAACTCCGTGAGTTAGGTTTCAATTCTAAATCTCATCCGAACTCAAAATCCCTAAAAATTTGACTTTATTGATTTAACTCCATTATGGCTAGGCTTCTTAGAACCGAAATTAGGGTTCATCAGAATTGTAGGATTCGTTGGAATTGATTTCAATTACGTCTTAATTTTGATTCGAATAGATTGAATCGGGCTTATATTCCCCTCAATTCTCATAAATCTTACCTGCTAAGCAGTAATTCAAAAACTTAAAACTTAATTTAAACAATCTAAACGTAGAGTATATAAACCCTAATCTATCCATATGCCGTAAATCATGGTAATGACAGGATTGATAATAATTGAGGATTGATTGGCAAGATCACTCTTATACCACCAATGTGGAGTTTAAAAATTACAAGATTCTTAAATTAGCCCTATAAACAATCACTCTTAAATTACAAATTTAACTTCTCTGACCATGATCGCATTTAGAAGCCACTGTTTCTCTCTGCTTATTCTTCTTCCTCTTTCTTCTCTGTTCGCTAGATCCGCCGCCTTCGGGTCTCCACACGGCACTGCCATGAGACACCGAACAAACCCTTCCAGCGCTTAAGAAGCCGATCGCGGTGGCGAATTAGGGTTTTAAGATTAGAATAGCAAGAATTGAGCGTCATCTCCTCCTCGATTAATTTCTCTTAATATAAGCACTGCGTGGAGCCCAGCGAGCTCATCTCGAATTAGGTTTTAAAGGTGTTTTAACCGATCACAAAACAACCTTATCTCTATCTCAAATTAGTTCGATTATGGGCACATCCGAAAAAATCAACCATACACCTTTCTGCGCACGACTTTACCAAGAATACCCCGTGTGCTTGATCATGCATTCATCTTCCCTCGCTCCTCGATTCCTTTCAATCTACGTTACTAGTGTCTTGCCACGTCCCGTAGCGAAAGTGAGAGCTGACAACAAACGAGCTCCAGATTCACATCATTCTAAATTGTGCTTGAATTAAATTAGATCGGCAATTTTAACATCTTCCTTTCTCCTTTCTCCTTCCCTCTGAGATTTATAAACACTAAATTAATCACACCTGGAAATGTGTCGTTAGTCGATACGGCGTGGTCTGCGAATTGTGGCTCAATTGAATTACGTGGTTCGGGCAGGAAGCATACTTCCAATCGAGTGCTTACTTAAATCAGCACACGAATAGCAAAAAGGAAGACGACGACCCGGCCAGAGCACGGACGTAGTGTATACTTTACGGGCGTGGACAATATTTTGGACATTTCCCACTAACTGGAGAATATCCAACCAATGCAACTTTCAGGTTTGCGTTTGTAACAAGCGAGACAAATCTTCTGAGTATAATTAACCATTAATTAAGCAATAAGGGAATTACGTAACATTTAGATAATCACGAACATTCTTCTCGCGATTTCAATGCAAGCTGTATAATAACTTTTGCTTTTTAATCTATAATTATGGCTGTATTCATGTTTCAAAGATTCGATGTGATTTTTTGGGAAAAACTGTTAGGAACTCCCTACTGACCCCTTTCCACCAGCCAACGGATCGAACCGACACACAGTAGGGCGAGCAGAGTTGTCTAAACATGGACAAACAGTAACCAGTTCACTCTTAAAACATAGCAGCACCGTTGTCAAGCAAATGAAACTTCTACAAGATTAGTAGTCTTAAGTGCACCACAATGTTATCTATTAGCTCCTACAAAAGAGACCATACGTAGCATTATTTTCCACATGGAAACTATGTAAAGTAGAGACGAAGGCACAAGCTAATTCTACTATTAGAGATAGTCATAGAGAAAACGACAAATGCATGAGAGAGCGTAAGATACCCATATAGACATACTATAGATCGTTCTACTAATTCAATCCTGTCTATGCTGAGATACAGTTTCGTATAGAGGAGCACCTACTTTACCCACGGGTCGCCTCAATAAACGTACTAAAACATTACTACCAGCTTAGTTATCTGACTGCTAAAATCAAGGACCATAAAACAGCAACATGACTTTCACTTTCGATGCCTAAAAATAATTCTTACTAAGATTTAGACCAAAAACTCAAGAAAGACAAGCTACGAGCACGATTGGGGTGTGTGTGTTTGGGTGTGTGTGTTGGGGCGGGGGGGGGAACCGGAGAATGGAAAGGTTGAAGCTTCCCGGATCGGAAATCGCCCGAATGGCTGCGAGAACATTTTGGACATTCCACGTTCCCGTTTAGTACAAAAGCATTATTTCAGGTTCAGCTAAATCAAGGCATAGCCCACTCCTTATTGTTATATTTTTTGTGTTATACTTATCAGTTCAAAATTAACCGAAACTATGTTACACTATGGGAAGCAAACTGTAATGTGCCAGATGAAAAATGACTTCCCAAAACAGAAGGACGATCACTGACGACAAAAAAAGGTTTAATTGACGTTAGCTTCTAGAATGAATAAATGAAGAACGCTTCTATAAATTTTGTGAGTACATAGACAAAATTAGTACTTAAAAAAAATAATATGTATTGGCAAAAGATATGATCGAATGATTAAGTTGGTACATCAATTTAAGTTAACTGTATCATAATTGCCACTAACCTTATAAGTTGTTGTATCCGTATACTCGCTTTTAAAGTTTTCACTAAATCACACCCGCCTGATTAAGTTAGTTCGTCCTACGACACTCACTTCTCGAGTTGTTTGTACTAAATTGCATCCATACTTACTAAAATTATTGTACCTATGGATGTAATTTTACTATAGATTTTTTTAATTTTTACTACTCCGTCCCAAAATAAACCAGCCATGAGTTTCCGCGCCGAACTTTGATCGTCCGTATTACTTTGAAATTTTTTTATAATTAACATTTTTGTTGCTATGAGATGAATAAAACATAAATAAGTACATTTACTCATGACTTATGTGTTTTATTTTTTTAAAAAAAAATTCAAATAAGACGGAAAACGTCAAAAGTTGAGCGTGGAAAAAACATGGGCTGTACCTATTTTGGACGGAGGGAGTACCGTTTTTACAGTTATTTATTGAATACATTTTTAAATCTTGAAAGATTTAGATATAACTTTGCGACTAAAAGTTTAATTCTTCTTAATTGCAGCAGGAACGAGCATTTGTTGTTCTTGGTGAACAGTTTATTCAGGAAAAGATCGAGAACGTTAATTTTCTAATCTATGGTGTCTGTAGACTGCTTAAGTTGCAGTGATCTATAACCACTGAGTTGATCCAATCGGTCATGGTCATGCATGTATAATGTGATAAGCTGTCGTTTAGGGGCGCTTGGGGATGGAGCTTCGTGAAAACTAAGTACTATATAAGATGAAGGTTTAAGTCGGTACACCGACGGACGGTAATTGTACCCCTAGGCCTATAAAAGCCCCATGCACCCGGCTCGGTGCTCATCCTAACCTCCCTTTACCTACCTACAAATTCACTGGGTTGTCGACTTCGTCTCCTCATCGGATCGAAAGACGGCTTTCATCCATTGGTTATTTTTCTGAGTATAGCTTTATTTCTCGAATCTTCCTTCCTCTCTTCGATTTTAGCCACTTACATGGTTGGATGAATTCGTTTCTTGCAGTTAAACCAATCTATTTTCAGTTGTAACGTCCTCTCTTCGTAACGGTTGGTTGCATACTATACCATCTGTTTTTTAAGTTACCCTCCGCTTCCTAGGCACAGCCAACGATCAGGCGATCGGTCAGCAACGGCACGGTCAATTACTTCGGGCCGTCCGTGCGGTCCACGGGCTGCACCTCAGCGTCAGGCACGACCCACGGAAGCCGGGCCGTGCCGTGCCGGTTCCACCAAAGGCACGAGGCGGCTCCATCGTTCCTTTTTTAAAAAAATAAATCTATTTCTCTCCCTCTTCTTTGGGCCGTGGCATACATTATAATATAGTATATAATACATTATTAAATATATATATCATATATATATATATATATATATAACTATATAATATATATATATATATACAAATATGATATATATAATAATAATACATAATATATATATATATATATAACCACATATATATATATATATATTTATTACATATAATATATATATTTATATAATATATTTATCTAAATTAAGTCTATTTTACGTCTCTACTCTTTGGGCCGTGTCATATAGTAAGTCTATTTGCCTCCAATTCTTTATGATATGTCTTACATATGGTGAGAATAAGTCCGTTTCGCAACCCTACACTTCGGGCCAGCCGTGCGGGCCCAGCGTGCCAGGTAGCAGCCCAAGTACGACACGGCTGTTGGGCTGGGCTGGCACGGGCACGACCAGAGTCAGGCCCATGCTGGGGCCAAAATTACCGGGCCTTGGACGCATGGCCATATATGGCCAGTTTAATCGGTTTAGTTCAACCTGCAAAAGCCGCCTTTTAAATTAAGTCAAATCTGTTTTCATCACTTCTCGTATTTTTCTTTATCTACCTCTTTTTTTGTTTGGATTAATAAGATCATCTGGGTTTGCAGAAGATTTCTTTTCTCAAATCTCTGTTGCCGGAAAGGTAGTGCGTATGAACTTCCGCATACAATTTGGTTACTTCCGAATTCGCAATTAATTTGTGGAGCAGGAAGACATAAATTTGGAATACTCAGATCTTCAGACTTGGTTTATGCTCGTAGGCTACCAAGTCTTTTAACGCTAATTATTCCTTTACAAAAGCTGTTCAATCCTTTCTAAAGATGAAGGTGTTCTCTGAGAAGCGCAGGGGGAAAAGTATATCTCTTCCCTTTGGAATAAAGGGAATTAGGAAAATTTATGTGTGGTTTAGAAATTAATAGCCTCTTTTACATGTGAAATCCTGCCATTAATCCTTTTATCATTTGCAAATCGAAACTGCTAAATGACTGATGAGTGAAAACTGTCAAATTTTTAGGCCGTCGATTCCGCTTTAAGATTTGTGCTGAGATATTTTGCTACCGGATCTAAACCCTCTTTTTCACAAGCTAGCCACATCATCATATGTTTATGGTAAATTTGGTTCATGTTACATCTAAATTTCATTCCAATTATTCTATTATTGTAGTTACACATATAATTAAATATGTAACATAGTTAGTTAACTAAAATATAACTACATTGTTATCTCTATATAAATATAAATTAGATATAAAGTTGCATATATTATTTTAATACATATATGTACCAGTTATTATTATTATAGTATAGTCTAGTGAAATATATACTATAGTAGATTGAAAGTTTTCCAAAAAAACACTCGACAGTTTTTTTAGCTAGTCGCTTTGCAAATTCGTTATTTTCTCTTTTTGATTTTGTCATTGGTATGTTCTACAACTTGTGTCATTTTAAGATTGAGTTTTTGACTTCTCGTCAATTCGTCGACTGCTTATCAGTTGTATTCCGTGCCTTTTTACAAATTTGGAGCTCTCTCTCTTACCTTACCGGAGGCATCTTCTATGTTTAAGCAACATGGGGAAAAAATGAATTATTAGTATTCTTTTTCAGGGAACAAGGTTTCGGAACAAGGTTTTAGCCATGAGGATCCATTGCAGTCTCTGCCAAACTGGCTTCCCGACGGGGATGAAAAGAAATAAGAGTTCGAGTAGGCCGTAGTGGTTATCTTATTATCCGTTGATTGCTTATCGCAGACAATTTTTTAATTTTAAATATTACTTTTGAGTTAATTTTTGAGAATTTGTATTGCTGTTTGTATTTCAATCTTGTCTTTAGACTACCGAGGATATCCTCAATGTATATGTAACAATTAAGCAATAGTGGTAGGCCAGTGCAGGAAGCACTAAACTATGCGTAAACTTCACCAATGGTAAGAAGATCTATTAGTAATGTGGTCCCATGCTCAACATATACAAGGTGTGAGTAGATGGTAAAAGGATTATTAGATGTGGTTCTCATATTAAACATAGCAATGGTGTGAAGGTTATAGTGTACTATAAATCAGTAGCAGTACTATCGTGTAGGGGTGAACAAAAAAACTCAAACCGTGCCCGATCGGCTGTACCAAGGCTCGAAATCGGAATCAATTTGAACTCGTAACTTAATGAGTCGAGTCGAGCTAGCCTTTTCTTAGCTCCGTAATTAAAAATACCACCATATCTATATGAACTTATTGTTCTTACTAGTGTCGCTAGTTTTTTTAGTTACATTTCAAAACTATTCATATTTATGAGTATTATTTTAGTTTAATTTTATTATTATGTAATACATAAGAAAATGTTAAATTAATATTAATATATAATTAATGAGATATAGCCACTGTTAACGACCTAAAAGAGCTTAACGAGCTAGCTCGCGAGCGGCCGAGCTAGCATTTTCTTTTATGTAACTTACGACCAGCGAGGCTGTGGTTAAACACGGAGCTCAAAGAGCGAGGCCTTAAGAGCCGGTGGTGTTAATCGCATCATATGTGGGTTCACCTATATTAAACATAAAGATTTATGCTCTCAGTTTCTCCACATCCACAAAGAGAATCCAGAACAAGGCGAGTTTAGTTCTAAATTTTTTTTCAAATTCTCACTTTTTCTATCACACATCAAAACTTTCTATACACACACAAATTTCTAACTTTTTCCATCACTTCGTTTATTTCAACTAAAATTTCAATTTTAGGGGTGAACTAAACACCCCAAAGGACACACTAACAGGTTTTTGTCCCACCTTTATCTCTCCGCTAACGAACCAGCCTCCTTGCGTTTGACAGACCTACCAAAACAGCTGCAATGCTACTTATAGGTGCCCCGACACCATCCTATTCTCTCCTTTAAGTGCCTTCTCTAAGTCCCACATTGTGATGCTCTGATAGCACATAATTTAAAATTTTTATTCATAACATTATTTTTATTGATTTGTCCACTTTTCCAATGACCCCATTCATTATGTGTTAAGCCTGTACATAATCAAGCATGTCGAAAAGTATGTAAAATAAATGACGCTCTTTACTACTAGATTGTCTCAAAGACAGGCGAGAACGAAAATTTTACGTCATTATGTGCTGGCTCGTTTATGAACCAATATTACATCCTCATTTCTCTAAAATAACTAAATTTTCTTGTCTAATCTTGATAATAGAAAAAAAACGTACTCCATCCGGTCACAAAATATAATAAACTTTAGCCCCTAAGCGTTTGTCCAAAACCTTAACAAACTTATGTCACCAATATTCTCTTACTTCCGACCAATCACAACCTTCTAAGATTTAATTTCTTCACATATCTACATCTTTTTTTCCTTAACCAATCACAACATTCTCCCGGTTTAATCACTACCTATTTCTTTAATACATTCGTGTGTCCACACTAAACAATCCTATATTCTGGACTGAGGTAATACAAAGAAGCGTTACCTTTGACTATTTGTTTCCTCCGATACTGCGTTGAAGGCTGCCAACTTTGTTTGGTTGCCAGCTTAAAAGCTGAAAAATGTGTGCGTTAAATAAATACAAAATAATATATACTTTTTTATATTTAGACCTACCGAGTATATCCTATGTATATTGTAACAATAAGCAATTAGTGGGTGGGCCTAGTTGCAGGAAGATAACTATGGTAACTTCAACAAGTGGGTTCAAAGGATTATTAGTATGTGGGGCCAATGGTCAAACATAACAATGGGTGTTTGAAGTGGTGGTAAAAGGAGTATTAGATTGGTCTCATAAATTAAACCCATAGCAATGGGTGTGGAATGGTTATAGTGTACTTAAATAAGATCAGTAGCAGGTACTATCGGTTAGGGGTGAACAAAACACCTCGAAAACTCGTGGGGCGCCGGATTCGGGGCTTGTACAAGCTCGAGATCGGGATAATTTGAACTCGTAATTCTTAAATGGAGTCGAGTCGAGCTAGCTTTTTGCTAAGGCCCCCTCCGCCCTCGTTAATATAAATTTCCACCATTTTATATGAATTTAAGTGTTTCTTGATTAGTGCGTAGTTTTTTTTAGGTTAAAGTAAAACTATTCATATTTATGAGTAATTAAATTTTAGTTAATGTTTTTTTTATTTATGTTAATAAACATAACAAATGGTTATAAAATTATTAATATGATATTAATTGAGATATAGCACGTTAACGGGGAACACTAAAGAGCTTAACGAGCTAGGCTCGCGAGCCGAGCCGAGCTAGCATTTGGCTCATTAACATTAACGGCCGAGCCGGAGTGTCTCGTTAAGACACGAGCTCAAACGAGCTGAGCTTAAAACGGCCCGGCTGGCTCGGTTTATATCCATCCTACTATCGGTGGGTTCCATTATTAAAACACAAATAAAGAGATGCTCTCAGTTCTCTCCAACATGACAAAACAAGAGAATCAGAACAAAGGCTGAGTGTTAGTTGTCAAATTTTTTTTTTCCTTTTCTCTTCTCTTCTTTTTTTTTTTTCTTTTTTTTTTGTCTTTCTCTGTTTCTTTTTCGAAAACTTCTCACTTTTCTAATACATAAAATTTTTTTAACAACAATCAAATTTCTAACTTTTTCCCCATCACTACTGTACTTTGGTCGTTTTCAATTTTAACTAAACTTTCAATTTGTTGGGTGAACTAAACACCCCAAAGACACACTAACAGGTTTGTCCCAGACACTTTAATTCTCCGCTAGGGAAGAAACAGCCTCTTGGGGTTGAGACCTTACAAAAAAACCAGCTGCAATGTTTACTATAGTGCGACTAACCATCCTATTCTCTCTTTATACAGTGCCTTCTTCTCTAAGTCCACATTGTGGATGCTCTGATAGCACATATAAAGTTTATTCATTAAATTATTTTTATTTGATGTTTGGTTTCACTTTCAATGACTTCATCATATGTTGTTAACCTGTTACAATATATAAAGCATGTTGAAAAGTATGTAAATAATTGACGCTTTTATACTAAGAATGGTCTCAGAGACGGAGAACGAAATTTTAGTCATTTATGTGTGGCTCGTTTATGAACATTACCAATCCTCATTTCTCTAAATTAACTAAATTTTTCTTGTCTAAATTTGATAATAGAAAAAAAGAAGTACTCTCGTCACAAAATATATACTTTTTAGCCTAAGGTTTGTCCAAAATATAACAAAATTATTCACATCATATTCTCTTATCGACCAACTACAACCTTCTAAAGATTTTAATTTTCTCACATATATACACTTCTTACAATCACAACATTCTCCGTTTTAAATACTACTATTTCTTAATAATGTGTGCACTAAAAATCCTTATATTCTGCGACTGAGGGAATACAAAGAAGGTTAGCTTGACATGTTTCCTGAATCTGGTGAAGGTGCACTTTGTTTGGTTGCAGAATTAAAGCTGAAGAATGGTGTGGTTAAATAAATAAAATAATATATATTTTTTTATTTTAGAGCTACTCTGAGTGGTCTAAAGGCGATAAAGCTTTAAACTGAGGAACGAAAAGTGAAAAAGACGTTCAAATTAATTCGAAATTTAAGGTTTAAATGTTACCAAAGATTTCAATCGATAAATTAAAAGAAATATACGATTAGAGATGGCATTGCTGTTGGGGCAGGGGCCTGACAGGTTCCATCCTAGGGGCAAGGGGGGCAAA
>JAJSRW010002919.1:0-11179 GCA_022414725.1 Microglena sp. YARC | reverse complement strand
GTTCCGAAAATTACAAGGTAACCACATCAATCGTTTTAAAGGAACTGATGGTGAATGGTTTGGCGTTTGGCGTCCTAAAGTCAATGAAAGTCAAAGTGGAAAGAAGGCGTATTCCGTATCCCTGAGTTTTATAATTCTCTTACTATAGAAATTTGAGTTTTAGGGAATGGCGTACTTAGCAAGACAGATGCAATGTCGATGTGTTGTGTATGTCTTCGGGTGCTCAAAAGAGCTATCATAGTTCTACCTTGAGAGAACCAAACATTTTAACCTTATCATTGAGTGATTTTAGCCTTGTTTTTTGACGGGAGTTGGATGAAAGTCCTCTAAGGAGCTTTCCACATAGTCCAAGATCATAAAAAAGAGGACTCTTGCACCGATGCAAAAAACTTATGTCATTTTACTCTGTGCTTATTGGAAGTTCCAAAAAAAAATTATCCGGAAGTTTTCCGAAAAAATGGTGTGCGTGATATTTTGCTTCTGTATAAATTTTCGGAAGTTCCGAAAATACAGCTTGGTCTCCAAACGGCTAGTTTTGTGAGCTGGGGTTATATAAAACTCCTCCACCCCCTCCTTTAAGTGCCTGTTGTCTTGGGAGTATTAGGACACATTCAAACCAAATTAACCATCCCATTTTCCCTACCTGTGTTGCCTCTTTGTGAAGGGATTTGAGAAGGGGAGAGAGTTGGATTGAGAGATTGAGAATGAGGCGTAGTGAGTTTCCATCACTCCATATCTTTGGAGCCTCAAGTTCATAGCAGGCAAATCTTCGATTGGTGTTTGTTACTCTTTGGGACTAAGGTATCCTAGACGGCTTAGGCGTCGCCGGTGAGCACCAAGTTGTGGTGGTGCCACAGAAAGTCTGTGAAGGCTTCGATTTTCGCCTCTGCAAGGAAAAAATTCAAGAGTGAAACCGAGGAATGCATTTGTGCAACCTCGTGAGGAAAGGGTTGAAATAGGCCGGCACCCCTTGTGGCTCCTCAAACAGGAGACGTAGGATCCGTGGATCCAAACTTTGGGAAACAAATCCGCGTCTCCTCTATTGATTTGGCCATTCTTGCATTTCTCTCAACATTTGGCTTGAGGTTTTTTTACCCGATCTACTTGCAGATGCTTATTGTTTAGTTGGTAATTTCATATCTTCTTAGATACCTTATTTGTCACCTTTTTAATTCTATACATTTTTCTTTGTTTGAGTACAGTTTATAGCTAGTGTTTTATTCGTTTATCGCACTGAACTTCTCGGTTGAGACGGACTTGAATTCCCATAAGGAAGTTCCGTTTTGAATCAAAAAGTTCTCATCAATTCAATATGCTACTGAGTTTGTAATAATTTTTTTAGGAACGTCTATTTCACCCCCCTTTAGGCGACATCAAGGTCTTTAAATTGGTATCAGAGCAAGTCTTCTATTTTGGACTTCACCGCCCTAGAGAGAAGATGTCAACAAAGAGGTGAAATGTTCTGCAGAACCTCTTTGCTAGAATGGTTCAATTAATTATTCTTTGGAGTTACTCGTGCGCTTAATTGTTGTTTGTAAAACGGCCATGCGGTCCTCATACAGAGTTGAGTTGTAGATGTGAGTATTTTCTCCCCATAAGATAAATGATTATATTTTGTGGAGGTAAAAGAGAAATGCACACATCTCCAATTCTCAAGCTACCTAATGTTTATTGTTTAGTGGCTTTGAGTGAATGATGTGTTCAAAACCAATCAATGCACTTGAAAGAATGGTGCTCATCTCATTTGGACTAACACAAAGGAAAAGATATGAACATAGGTCCAAACTGTGATGGAGAGGATACTCTTGTAGAAGCAATCATTTGGGGATTGCTCTACTTCATTGCCTCATCATGACAAGTTCCTAATGGATTATCTCCCCAACAAGAAGGTTCACCTCATATTCAAACATCAAATATGAGCAGGTAATAAATTGGGTGAGTAGGTTGATGAATCAACTCCCCATTGGACTCAACAACAATAATAATTAAATTGCTAATATTTGTAGTGTTTGTTGACTCATGCTTATCACCTAGCACTAGAGTTGTGCAATGAGGATGATTATGGATGGATGCTCTACTTCCTATATACTTGTGAAACTAAACCTTTTGAAGAAAAAGTGAAATGAAACACAATGTTTTAATTGAAGAATTACATCATCAATTTGTTATCTTCCATTGCCGAAGATCATGTGTGCTTTAATGGGTCATGATGATGATTCCGGGTTGATCACTTGAACAAGAAGGACACTGTTGACGGTCCCCTTAAAATCCATAATATCTGTTTAAAACATCATGCACTTGAAAGATGCTCATCTCATTTGGGAATTAACACTATAAGGAAAGATATGACAAGTCCAAATGATGATGGAGAAAGGATACTCTTGTGGAAGCATCATTTGGGGATTGGCTCACTTCATTGCCTCATCATGACAAGTCCCAAGCTGATATCTCCTCCAACAAGAAAGGTCTCACCTCATCGATCCATCCACAACAATAAAACTATGAGAAGGTATAATTGGTGGAGTAAGGTTGAATGATCTTTCCAACTCTCCATTGGACTCCAACAAAATCAATAATTTAAATTGCTATAATTTTGATAGTGGTTGTGACTCATGCTTATCACCTTTAGCACTAAGATATGTGCATGAGGGATGATATGGAATGGAATGCTCTAACTTCCTATAGTACTTGTGAAACTAACCTTTTGAAGGAAAAAGTGAAAGTGAACATCAATGTTTACATTGAAGAGATTCACATGCATCAATTTGTTCATCTTCCATTGCGAAGATCATCGTGTGCTTTATGGGTTCATGATTGATGATTCCGTGGTTGATTACTTGTGACAAGAAGACATGTTGACGGTCCTTAATATTCATAATTGACGTCAATACTAATATAGATGAAATAAATATGGTTTCAACTCGAGTGGTATGGTTATTATATTTTTCATAGTGTTTGGTGAAAAGATGTGTATGAGGTAATTTGAGGAGAAAAACAATCGTCATGTGCAATGAGGATGATTATGGATGGATGCTCTACTTCCTATATACTTGTGAAACTAAACCTTTTGAAGAAAAAGTGAAATGAAACACAATGTTTTAATTGAAGAATTACATCATCAATTTGTTATCTTCCATTGCCGAAGATCATGTGTGCTTTAATGGGTCATGATGATGATTCCGGGTTGATCACTTGAACAAGAAGGACACTGTTGACGGTCCCTTAAAATCCATAATATCTGACCGTCAAACCTACATATAATGAATAAAATTGGTAATCCAACTCATGGTATGGATTATTACTAATCATTTCCACTAGTGTTGGTGAAAGATGTGGGTATGCAGGTAATTTGAGAGATAAACACATCCGTCATGTGACAAATGCACCTCCGCGCATTCAGTGACGCGCTTACAAGGATTAGAGGCCAATAAGTTCAATGAATAATTTAAGAATTTAGACCACATAACCAGGTTATTGGGGGCCATTAAGCAACCTCCCGCCCGAAGGAGAGGCCGGGAGGAGTGTTTTGGGTTCGGCCGAACCTTCCGTCGCTTCCCGCCATTTTCTTCCCACGTGGACGGCTTGGATTCCCTTACCAAGGAAGCAGTTTGCAAAGCTTGTGTTTGTCATTTCCCATGCCCCTAACCATTCATTTGGAGCCTTATTAAAAGGAGGAAGGCTCACTCTCATTCCAACGCAAACACAACTTTTTGAGCTGAATTAACAAGAGCTCTATTGTATCTTTTGTACATTAGGAATAGGTAGAGAGTGAGGGGAAGCTCTGGAGGAGTGCTCAGAAGTTTGGCGCTCATCCGACTTCTACCTCGACGGAGGTTAGTTCGCTAGATGGAGGAATTCTGGAGGAGTACCGGAGCTGTTGGTTACACTCTGCTTCGGGTTCGGAAGAACTTCTTCTATAAAGTAAGCATTCGTGTTCCTCTCTTATGTTATTAAATTACTTAGTCTGAGTAAGATATATTTCCATTTTTGCGGGTTTCATTTTTAGTATCGTACTAAGTGCTTCTAGTACGTAGGAATCTGGATAGAGAAGGAGTTCTGTATCAGGTATTAGAGTAGTAATTAATAGACATAGACGGTTGTTCTAGGTTAGAGATTAGTTTGTTTTTATTGTGTATCCTACGGATTTGTTTCGGAGGTAGGCAGCAGGTGGTGACGGCCCCTGATTCATCCCCAGTAATCTCCACGTTCGG
Organism: Microglena sp. YARC; assembly: GCA_022414725.1. NCBI lineage: Eukaryota > Viridiplantae > Chlorophyta > Chlorophyceae > Chlamydomonadales > Chlamydomonadaceae > Microglena > Microglena sp. YARC. The sequence continues at coordinate 6,968 of JAJSRW010002919.1, read as the reverse complement.
ATGCTCATGTGCTATAGCGGAACAGCTGGCAGAACCGCCCCTAGAGAGAAGATGTCAACAAAGAGGTGAAATGTTCTGCAGAACCTCTTTGCTAGAATGGTTCAATTAATTATTCTTTGGAGTTACTCGTGCGCTTAATGTGTTTAAGGGGCATGGGTCCCTCATACAGAGTGAGTTGTAGATGTGGAGTATTTCTCCCTCCTAATGATAATGATCTTATCATTTAGGAAGGAAGAGAAAATGCACACATCTCAATGCTCAAGCTAGCTATGTTTTTGTTTAGTGGCTTTGAGTGAGATCTGTTTAAAACATCATGCACTTGAAAGATGCTCATCTCATTTGGAATTAACACTATAAGGAAAGATATGACAAGTCCAAATGATGATGGAGAAAGGATACTCTTGTGGAAGCATCATTTGGGGATTGGCTCACTTCATTGCCTCATCATGACAAGTCCCAAGCTGATATCTCCTCCAACAAGAAAGGTCTCACCTCATCGATCCATCCACAACAATAAACTATGAGAAGGTATAATTGGTGGAGTAAGGTTGAATGATCTTTCCAACTCTCCATTGGACTCCAACAAAATCAATAATTTAAATTGCTATAATTTTGATAGTGGTTGTGACTCATGCTTATCACCTTTAGCACTAAGATATGTGCATGAGGGATGATATGGAATGGAATGCTCTAACTTCCTATAGTACTTGTGAAACTAACCTTTTGAAGGAAAAAGTGAAAGTGAACATCAATGTTTACATTGAAGAGATTCACATGCATCAATTTGTTCATCTTCCATTGCGAAGATCATCGTGTGCTTTATGGGCTCCATGAATGATGATTCCGTGGTGATCACTTGAACAAAGAAAGGACGACTGTTGACGGTCGCCTTAAAATCATAATATTGACCGTCAATACCTACATTATATGAAATAAAATAATGGTAATCCAACTCATGTGGTTACTGGATTATACTATCATTTCCACTAGTGTTTGGTGAAAGATGTGTATGCAGGTAATTTGAGGAAGAAAACCACAATCCGTCATGTGAACAAAATGCACCTCGCGCATTCAGGGGAACGCTTACAAGATTAGAGGCCAATAAGTCAATGAAAATAATTAGAATTAGAACCAAACATTAAAACCAGGTTATTGGGGGCCATTATAGCAACCTCCCGCCGAAGGAGAGGCCGGGAGGAGTTTGTTTTGGGGGTTCGGCCGAACCCTTTTCCAGTCGCTCCCGCATTTGCTTCAACGTGACGGCTTGGATTCTTACCAGAGGAGTTGCAGCGTGTTTTGGTCAATTTCCATGCCCCTAACCATCATTTTGGAGCATAAAAGGAGGAGCTCACTCTCAATTCCAACGCACACAACTTTGAGCTGAATTACAAGAGCTCTATTGTATATCTTTTGTACATTAGAATAAGTAGAGAGTCGAGGGGAATCTGAGGAGTGCTCAAGAAGTTTGGCGCTCATCCGCTCTAACCTTCGCACGAAGTGTAGCTTCCTAGGAGGAATTCTGGTAGGAGTACCGGAGCTCGTTTGGTACACTCTGCTTCGGGGTTCGGAGAACTTCTTCTATAAGTTAAGATTCTGTTCCTCTCTTAATGTTATTTAATTACTTGTCTAGTAGATTATTTCCATTTTTGCGGGTTCATTGTTTAAGTATTTCGTACTTAAGTGCTCTAGTAACTAGGACTCTGGATAGAGAAGGAAGTTGTCCTGTACATAGTATTAGAGTAGTAATTAATAACTTAGACAGTGTCTAGGTTAGAGATTACCTTTTTTGTGGTATCCCACGGATTTGTCAGAGGTAGGCAGCAGGTGGTGACAGCCCTGAATTCCATCCCAGTAATCCTCCACGTTCGGATGCATCATAGGCTATAGCCGGAACCACGCTGGGCAGACCAGCAGGGGTCGATGCCCGAAGCAATAGATAGGAAATTACATTTGCTTAGCTTAGATAATTAAAACACATAGAAAGTCCTCTCTAGCCACCTACCACTAGTTGTTGTCCTTTGCTAGTCTTAGCCTTAGGTAGATTACACACGTTCCCTGAGTTCGATATCCTTTTGGGGTCACCCGAAGGTGAAGTGCTACAGCAGTATTCGTGCGCTTGCGGATTTATCTGTGGTCGCAAGAAAATACCAAACAAGCATTTCTGGCACCGTTGCCTTGGAACGGTTGCTAATTTATCCGAGTCTAGGTCATCCTCGTATCTTTATTTTATTTCCTTCTTCTTTTATTTTTTTCCTTGATGGACAACCCACATCAAAACCCTTCTGCTCCTTGGGCTGAGCTTTGTGAGCCGTCTGTTCTTCAAAACCAATCCTGTTCTGATGGCTACGAAATCAGTCCTGACTTTAATTAGCATGGTCCCGAGAGCAACCCTTCTCTGGTTGGTTTAGTGAAACCCATACATCCATCTTTGGGGCTTTGAGCTAGTGGTGTTTCATGTCTAATCCATCGTCGGCATGAGAAATGAAACTCTAAAGTGGAAGTTATTTCCTTTTTCTCTTAGAGATGAAGGAAGTAAAATCAAGAAATTCCACGGTGAATGGAGGAGCTCAAGCGCATTCTGCCATGGGCTTTCATTTCCATTAACCGTGTAATTAATTTCGGATTGACATCCTCTCTTTTCCAGACAGAATGAGAAGCGACTCCTCGTGTAGCCTGGGCCATAATAAAAAAGATTCTCATTGCTTAACTTCAATCTGGCCAGACTTGTCTTTACCCACCATGTGTTTTGTATCCAACATTTCGGTACGGGCTTTTAGACAAGGACTGCTGCGGCAAATTCGATATTTGCCGGAGGATGTTCGGAGCACAAGACGACTGCGAAGGCAAGAGAGCTCTTAGGACTTGATCTTAGAGAACGATTCTTTTCGGCCGAGAGCGAAGCTATCCGGAGAGGTCGAGATTATCTTATGGCAGGTCCTTTGCAGTTGGAGCTCAGAAACCCAACTCAACTGCCGAATCCTTATATCCAGTTGCTGGAGCCAGAAGGAAGAAGAAATCATCCTTCGGAAAATTCCATTTCCAATTCAGGTGTCTTGATGAAAGATTATGGAAACACCTAAAATTATTCCAGCAGAAACAAAGGCTTCATCCAAGCAATGAGCCGTTCGGAGTGAGGTGATGTTTTGTATCTTCGTTCGTTCTTCCTGAAACCTATTTCCATCTCATGAACACTAAACAACCTCATCACCTCAGCAAGCCTAAGCCTTGCCTCTGGCCCTTCAAAACATGTTCTTGTTTTATCATCATGAAACAACCCATTCTTGCACGATGTATCTCTTGAGAACGAAAATCTTCAGGCCACGGACAAGTTAAGACATTCGACTCTCGAACGAGAAAGAGAAAACATTCCACATATGATCATGAAAAGTTCTTTTTCAAGAATCCCCCAGGATTCATGCTCACCATTAAGGAATTAGTGTTCACGTCGCTTTGCGGAGGAACCACAACATCTTCCGGTTTTCATTTCTAACATATTTAGAAAGAATGGTTGTAATGCTTATATTTATCATAAATACTGCAAATCTCGTATTTGTGGCACTAATCTTGCAGAGCCGATGTCCCCATGGTCCAAGCTCTGTGACCAAAACAAAGCACCTGCCGGAGATAGCCCAGATTACTTATGGTAAGTTTCTTCTATAAAAGCCAAGACAACCAGTTTTAGGATATATGCACCTTCGGTATTCTTAGGTCCGCTAACCATTTAGCGTGAGATTAAGAACGAGGTCATGCGATGCTGAAGAAACACGGTAGCTACAGTCAAACTGTACACTTGGTGACCATTGGTATTGGAACACACTCTATAGAAATCGACATCACAGCACTGCTGTTTTGATGTCTTGCGACCACAAAAGTCCAAGTGTGTGTGTGGGGCGGCAGGGGGGCGGTAAGGTCACGCATCTTTCATGACGAGTTCCATCAACTAGGGCCATCTTAGTTTGAAGTTGGTGTTAGTACTAGCTTGCTAGAAAAAAAAAGATTATAAAAAAAGAAAGAGGAGAAAGAGAGACAGAAGAAAAGAAGAAAAAATGGGAGGAGAAGAAAAGAGCAAGAGAGCTGACGAGCTATATTTGGATCAAAGACCGCATTATGTGCGTATCTTTGAAATATGGCTATACACCTCGCTAGTAGCAATCGTGCTGCCTGGCTACACCTAGTCGCTCTCTCGAGCTCATGTGCCGCCTTGGCTTAGCCTTTATCCACTCCTAGCTATGCACAACTTCTCGCTCCCGCAGCACTTACGTGCATACAAGAAAGATGAGTTGCCCCCTTTCTTTTTTTTAGGCGTTTGATGCTCCACCCTAGTTGTACTTGCACATTTTCCAAAAGAGATGATCCTACGTCGCTACAGCAATGTGTGCCAACGGATCACGAATTCCAAGGCACAAAGGTTCTTGCACCCGAGGTTTGTGCATGACTAACTATCTTGCCTGAGTTGCCATAGTCAAAGCACCTTCCTCGGTACAATCTGCATGAAGATGGAGGAGAATCGACAATCATATGTGTACCATGCCACTGCCCCCGAGATTTCAAAATATACATCCATGCTGCGGTACAGTACCACTTAGGTATGTTGAAAGATAAGACAAGTGTTCACCATTCCTTTTACTCATACTTATCTTCATTTGAATTGAGACTTTGATCTAACATGTTTATGTTCTTTGTCTATTTGCAATATGCTCTATTTTGGAGTGTTCGTGCAAGACATTCTATAGGCTTTTTCTTAAGCATGGTGCTTAGGTCAAAATAGTCTACTTTAAATCCAATGACCATTAAAGTTTAGTTTGAAATGAATTTCAGAGTTAATATGTTCATTGGAACTTGGATATAGTATTCTTCTGTGGACTAATCCCTACAGGAAAGTTTTGTTGTATTTCTTAAACCACAGATATTCCGGAAAACCCACGGAATTACCGGCTGTAGCACTTCACCCTTCGGTGACCCTTAAAGGATATCGAACTCAGGAACGTGGTAAATCTACTAAGCTGAGTACGACCAAGACAACAACTATAGGTTAGGCAGGGGCTACAGAGACTTTCTATGTATTTTAATTACCTAAGTAAGTGAAGGTAATTTCCTAGCTGTTGCTTCGGCACCGGACCTCTCTGTCTACGCGTGTCCGGCTATAGCTCTATGATGCATCCGAACGTGGAGGCTTTTCCTGGGACAGAATTCAGGGGCTGGTACACCACCTACCACTTACCCTCTGAACAAAATCTGTTGGGATACACAACAAACAAAGTAAATTCTCTACCCTAGACACCACGTCTAAGTATTAATGTACTACTCTAATACTTGCGCAGGAACTTCCATCTCTATCCGGAGTCCTGAGTACTAGAGCACTTAGATATAAATACTAAACCAATGAACCCACAAAGATGCAAATATATCTTACTGAACAAAGTAATTAAATAACATAAGAAAGAGAAACACGATGTTACTTTATAGAAGAAGTTTTCCTCCGAACCTGGAGCAGAGTGTACGAAGGCTCCGGTACTCCTCCAGAATCCTCCTATCAAGCTACACTCGTTGAGGTAGAAGTTCGGATGTAGCCCCAAACTTCCGGGCACTCCTCCAAGCTTTCCCCTCACTCTTCTACCTATATTCTAATGTATTAAAAGATACAATACGCCTCTTGTAATTCAGCTCAAAGTTGCTGTGTGAATGAGAGTGAGCTCCTCCTTATTATAGGCAGTATGACGATTACAGCCTATGCGAAATTACCCAAAACTACCCCGAGGAACCGCTCATGTAGGATGTTATCAGCCGTCCAACGCAAAATTTGATCATCAATGGCCACCAAAACTCGGTTCGCCGACACTTCCTGGGGATGCTCCGTTCGGCACCGTTTTTCATCTTGGACTACTAATTTTGAGGCCCTCAGCCCATTGGGGCATGAAGGTTGGGGCCCATTTGGATTTTGTTTAATTGACTTATGGGGCCTCATCCGTGGTAATTGTCTTGAATGCGCGGGTAGGTGGCAGTTTGGTCGCTTGATCGGATGTTGTTTTCTTCTCAATACTGCCGATCAGCATGATTCACAACAACATAGTGCAGAATGATTGAGTATATTAATACTAATTGTTGGGATTCATGTTTTAGTTTTATTATAAGAAAATGCTGTATTGGTATTTTTAAGAGCATTATCAGAAATATAATTCCAGCAGTATGCTTGCAGATACTTCTGGTATATTTGGTTACAGAGTTCATCCGCAAGCGCACGGGATATACCATTGTAGCATTTCACGAGAGTATTCCAAGGGTATCCGTATTTATTTTATCCGTGGGAAAATCATTGTAGAGAGACTCAACTAATAAATTATATATTTATTGTGATAATCATGAGTCTACAGCAGGGGTTAGATAAATCCATGGTAAGAGTGACACACAAGCATTTCTCTCATCCTCATAATAAATATCCTAAACTAGGTGGAAAGAAAAGAGAAAGAGAATCTATTCCAATACTTTAATATACATAGTATACATACATTCTAGTTAAACTGATATACTAGCTAATACCCTCATTAGATGCCTCCTGGTTACTTCGAGAAGCCATCCCCTGACTGCCCCGAGTTCCTTAACGACAGCCGTCATGACCATCAACCAGGCTAAATACTGAGGAATACCCTCCCCAGAAAATTAACTTAGGAATATATATAGGCGCGGAGGAATACCAGTACTGAGTTGTCACCATCAGCGGCCCACCTTACTCATCCGCAATAATATTAACCCAAATAATGATATCCGTAATCTAGACCCACGTCTATACCAAGATACTACTCTAATATATCATCATGAATAGAGTAATTGCATAAGCAAATTATACCCGCACCAAAGCATCTCCAGATAAGCTATAGCAGTATATTCAGTATAACAAGAAACATAATGTAAAGTAGGTACTCGTATACTCAGAAAGTATTTCAAATACCAATAAATGTATATAGAAGAAT
>JAJSRW010002896.1:0-10730 GCA_022414725.1 Microglena sp. YARC | reverse complement strand
ATATATTTTTACGATCAGTGTGAAGTAAATAATCCATTTTAAACAATAGTAATAAAACTAGATAAATATCCTCGTGTAGCCACCTTCATCAATCCTCATTCTTTTCGGCGGATTCCATTCATTATCGGTTTTCTTCAATTCCTCTCACAAAGTGGTATCCATTTTTATCACATCACCTAACTTCAAAGTGCCGGCCAAAAAAAAAGTTAAATTCTCAATTCTTCAGGGGAATTTAATTCTTAATAAATCATAAGACAACTCATCGACACAGATCCTTCAAATCTTGCCGATTATACAATACAAGATGTTTTAACACTTAGGTCACAAAATCATATAAAACTATAAAACCATCTTGCCAAGCACCTTATTTTATTTTCAAACAATTAGTAGTCTAAATTGAAGTCCCGCTTGTCAAAAGATAAATGCACCCACGGCCTATAGGGGAGGTCCCCCGATAAGACCATCTATGAAAATCACATTTTCAAAATATCGGTGATACTATTTTATTACAGGCAGATCTTCAAAAAATCCTTAAAAATCGAGGCTGGACCGGTTCAATTCCTCTCGACAAAGTGGTATCTTTTATCACTCACACTCTTCAAGTGCAAAAAGCTTAATATTCTCAATTCAGGGGAGATTTTTCTTAAATAATCTAAAGCACAACTCATCACAAGATTTTCAAATCTTCCAATTAACATCCAATATGGCTTTAGCTTAATGTCAGCCCAAAATATATAACAACTATAGAACCATTTTCGTCCAAGCCCCTTATTTATTTTAACATGTAGTCTAAATTAGAAGTCCCGCTTGTCAAAAGTTATAGGAGGTTCACCGATAGACCCATTATGAAAATCAATTTCATATTGTATATATTTTTTACAGGCATCTTAAAACAAATCCTTAAATCGGAGGCTGGACCCCGGTCACTCCAGACAAGTCTTTGCTCCTCTCCATCGTCATCTTTTCTCTAATCCCGAGCCAAAGTCTCTTCTCTTTTCTCCTCTAGGCAGTTGTTTATGCGCACCGCCTATCGTCACTTCTCTCTTTTCCACGTGCGTTTCGTGGCAGTTGCTGCCACATGCCATGTTGGGGTAACGAGGAGGCTGAAGGCCTATCAGATCTGGCAAGCACCCGACTAGTGGATCGGTTGGCCCCGAAGTCGGACGATGACATAGAGATGGGTGGTGGTCGATGATAAGGAGGAGCAAAGAAGTTTTGCATGAACATGACTACCAGATTCTTTGTGGCATCGGCCTTGGAGAACCACCAGATCTGAGACAGAGGTCTCGGTGGTGAGTGGTTGGTGGTGGTGCCAGTTGGTTGACTTGGAGTCAATGAATGGTCTTGGAGGGGGGGGGTGGTGAAGAACAGCACTTCCCCGGCAACGAGCGAGTCATCGACAAGCACGGCTGAGGATCTAATTGCAGTCACTAGCTGCAGATCTCAGCGGTCCGATGGCGACATTGGTCTCAGGGATGCGAAGGAATGAACCACAATTCGATGAATAGTGACAACAAACAAGTGCGACGTCTTATATGATCCGTGTGGTTGTCATGTCGCTATATGATTGAGGTAACAACCTGCACCTGTGTTTCTTTATTCATCAACAATACATTTTTCATTGTAGGAAAATTTAGTTACACCGGACATTGGGTTTAAATTATAATGAGGGATGTATAACAAACCACTCGGTTGTTTTGAGCTCACTGTCTTACGAGCCAGTCAGCTCGGCTCAGCGATCGAGCTGTCGCTTATTTACAATATTAAATCTACATTTAGTTGATGTTCAATTTACTAGTGTATCACAGAAAATGTATATAAACACTAACTATTAATAAATGGTTTTGAATGTAATTAAGTGACTAAGCATTAGTTTAAATAGTAACTAAGTAAGTGAAACATTATGGTAATCTTTTTTGTGCTAATTACAGCTAAAACAAGCAGCTCGCAAGCTTATCTAGCTCGTTATTCTTTACAATGCTGAAAGTCTAACTGATTGAATTCATTAAGACTACGAGTCATCGACAAGCACGGCTGAGGATCTAATTGCAGTCACTAGCTGCAGATCTCAGCGGTCCGATGGCGACATTGGTCTCAGGGATGCGAAGGAATGAACCACAATTCGATAATCAGTGACAACAACAAGTGCGACGTCTTATATGATCCGTGTGGTTGTCATGTCGCTATATGATTGAGGTAACAACCTGCACCTGTGTTTCTTTATTCATCAACAATACATTTTTCATTGTAGGAAAATTTAGTTACACCGGACATTGGTTTAAATTATAATGAGGATGTATAACAAACCACTCGGTTGTTTGAGCTCACTGTCTTACGAGCCAGTCAGCTCGGCTCAGCGATCGAGCTGTCGCTTATTTACAATATTAAATCTACATTTAGTTGATGTTCAATTTACTAGTGTATCACAGAAAATGTATATAAACACTAACTATTAATAAATGGTTTGAATGTAATTAAGTGACTAAGCATTAGTTTAAATAGTAACTAAGTAAGTGAAACATTATGGTAATCTTTTTGTGCTAATTAACAAGCTAACAAGCAGCTCGCAAGCTATCTAGCTCGTTATGCTTACAAGCTGAAAGTCTAACTTGATTGATTCATTAAGACTACGAGCTGATCTGAACCACGAACTTTAGCTCTCGTCCACCCCTTGTTTAAACTTCTATTTACTGAATCCATCTCATGAAGCGCTTCCATCTCATAAATAGACGTGAGCATATTACCTGCATGAAACTTTAAATTCACCACATACGAAAGAAAAAAAAAGGTTTTGCTAAAAATACGGCGCATATTTCTTTTACTTATTTCAGTCATATTTTTAGTAAGTATACTTTTTATCACTTCTAGTTTAAAGGTTATTTTTTCCTTATTTCAGTCACTTTTTTATTTTAGGACCCACTTTATTTAAGGTTAGATTTATTGGTTTAGGCTGTTAGTCGACCTTTTGTCTTAGAGCACCCGCAATGATAAAGTAAGGTGCTCTCCATAAAAACATATACATCTCAGCAATAGATAGATTAATAGTAAACCGTCTCAATAGTATGTCTACATGGGTATCTATAGCTCTCTAATCCATTGCCTCGTTTTTCTCTATAGACTATCTCCATGTTAGTAGATAGCTTTGCTCTCTCTCTCTTCATTTAATCTCTTCCAAGTAGGTAAATATGCTGACATGGATCTCTTGTAAAGAGTCTATTGATAACCATTGCGGGTGCCCTTACAGGCTTCTCCCCTTGCAGAACATGAGTAGTGTAGTTACTTTTTGGGTAAATTGCAGAAGATCTTGACCAAAAAATGGCTTCATGGCTGGTCTTCCTTTTTTTTTTGTGCTGCTGTGGTTTGGAGAGCCTAACTCCTGATCACGGACAATTGATAGTTTTCCTACATTTTTTTGTAATATAAATGGAGGGGAGTGTACTCCCTTTGATCTAAAAAACAGGGACCTGGCTTGACTTGCAATGCAAACATTGAGACACATGCGCCTCTCTTGAGAAATGGTGGATGCATATCCTTTCCACTCTCACAACCTGACAAAGCCGCTGAAATCCCTCTTGATTCTGGTAGTCTGCATACTCTTGTGCGAGCGCAATACACAAGTTTTCCAAAGCATAGTTGTAACTCCAGCAACCATAATCGCAAAAATCAATGAAGAGGATGTGATGTGGGCAAAGGCGGGAGTGTACAAGCTTCTAGATTTACCCGGTTTGGAGAGATCTCCTAATCCTCCCGTTTTGCCGCACTACTAAAATCTCCATGTTCCCTACCGTTTAATTGTTTCCCTACTAGTGTGTGGGGAGGCCAAGGGAAATAAAAATACCCCTACCGGATCATTCCAGGAACGTAGGGAAATTTTTGTTCCCTAGGATTTTACAAAATTCGTAGGGAACAAACAACTGGAGGGCCCACCATGCTCTACCCTTTTCTTTGTTAGCAGGGAGAAAGATCCTAGGTGGCAATGTTTCCCTACAACAAGATTGAAAACCATAAGGAACTAACCCAATAAAATTTAGCTCCAAAAAAAATTGCCTCCAAAAAAATTGGTGTCCCCGCCATTTTTTTCGTTTCCCTCCACTACCCAGGTCTCCACTCTATTTTTTTTCACTATTCTATTTTTCCTACTACTCCTATCTCTTCTCCACTCTCTCCTCTCCACAGGCACAGCTGCTCCTGCCTAAGCCTCTCCCGTCTCCGGCGAAATCAGCAGCCGCCACCAAATCTCTCCCTTCTCCGGCGAAATCAGCGGCCATGCTCCACCACCTGCCATCAGTTGAGGTTGTCCCTGCTTCCCGCAGCTCCCCTCCATCAAATCCCTAAACTTTCCACCCAAAAATCACTCTCGATCTGTACCCCTAAATCCTCTCTTCACCATCCCCATATCCCCTCCCATCCACTAAGCGTATAGGCAAAATCCAAATCAACAACTAGTAGCAGGTTTCTTGTGCAATCCCTTAGGTCCCCAAGCAAATCCAGGAGGAGGCAGCACGTACGAGGGAAGAGAAGGTCTTGCTGGTCTGCAGGCTGCAGCATGCTGCCTCTCCAAAAAGAAGAGGTGAAGAAATCCAAGAGAAGAGAAGACACAGTAGATAGTCAACAACAGATTAATCTAAGCTCTGCACCAACCGAACCTTGAAGTAAGTATGCATCCACTGAAATATTTACTGTTTTTTTAGCAAAACTGAAATATTTTCTGTGTTCTCCATTGTCATATTTTATTTGCTCTATGCTTGGGTCTGATGAAGTTGGTAAATAATTATTCTTTGGATTGCAGTGAGTCTCTTTTTAATAAGAAGTAATGTTTTGCCTAGTACAAGTTGTTGATAGAATAATAGCTGGCACATGTTGATTTCTGTGTACACAACTAAATTTTTTTAATAATCTGTCTTTCCCATAATCTTTAAAAAAATATGTCTTGTTTATGGCACATGTAGCTAAAAAATATTTTTCTCCAGTTTGTTGCTATAAAATTAATCATGTCAATGGGAGTTGAAGATCGTAGTTGGATGTATAGTGGATGGAATGATAATGGTTGCCATTCTGAAGAGTGGGTGCGCAACACAAATGCTTTTGTTGATCGTGCTTTTGGCAGAGTACAAAATGCAGAAAAATTTGGAGTAGAGTGTCCTTGTTCAAGTTGCCGTAATAGAATTAGAAGAAAGAAAGAAGTGATGAGTATGCATCTCTGTCAAAGAGGATTCATGCCTGATTACACTAGATGGATCAAGCATGGAGAGCATCCTGTGAGGTTGTTTGAACCAGAGGAGACTTATAACATAGCTGACCCCCTAGGTGACATGCTAGGCAATTTTGGTGATGCAATGGATACAGATTTTTCAGAGGACGAACCAACAGCAGATGCCAAGGCATTCTATGCCATGCTGGCTGCTTCACAAGAGCAACTCCATAGTTTCACTCAAGTGTCACGCCTAACAGCGGTCACACGCCTGATGGAATTAAATCACAGCATAATATATCTTCAGAGTGCATGAATAATTTGCTTAGTCTCATTGGTGATATATTGCCATCAGGTCACAAGATGCCAGCCAACTTGTATGAGTGCAAGAATCTTCTTAGTGGATTAAAAATGCCATATGTCAAAATAGATGTTTGCATAAATAACTGCATGATATACTACAAAGAGGATGCACTTAAAGAAAAATGTGATATTTGTAATGAAAATCGTTATGTAGCTATTGAAGAGGAACATAAAGGGAGAAAACGGAAACCAGTGCCACGCAAAGTTATGCGTTATCTGCCATTTATACCACGATTGCAGCGGATGTACATGGAACCCGGAACAGCCAAGCATATGCGGTTTCACAAGGATGGTACTCGTGCCAATCCTAACATCATGGTACACCCATCTGATGGTGAAGCATGGAAACACTTTGATAGACACAATCCAAATTTTGCACTAGATGCTAGAAATGTTCGTCTTGCAGTAGCTACAGATGGATTCAATCCATTTGGATTTGGGGCCCAATATTCTTGTTGGCCAGTTTTTATTATACCCTTGAATTTACCCCCAGCCCTTTGTATGAAGGATGAGAACATCTTTTTAAGCTTAGTGATCCCAGGGCCAAACCATCCTGGTAAGAACTTGAATGTTTTCATGCGCCCCTTAGTTGATGAGTTCAAGCAAGCATGGCAAGGAGTAGTCACTTATGATAGTTCTGTGAAGCAGAATTTTAACATGAGGGCAGCCTACCATACTTCAATCCATGACGGTCCAGCATTGGCCATGTTCTCTGGATGGTCAACACATGGTGGTTTGTCATGTCAAGAATGTATGGCAGATATTCATACAACTTGGTTACCTAATGGGCACAAGTATAGCTGGTTTGATTGTCATAGAAGATTCCTCCCACCCAATCATCCATTTAGAGGTCAAAGGAATGCATTTAGTAAGGATACAGTAATGCATGACCTCCCTCCACGTAGATTGACAGGGGAAGAGGTCGAAGCTTACATTAAGAATACATTTGATAATTCCTTTGAAGGTTATGGGACTACACACAATTGGACTCACATGCCGATCTGGTGGGAGTTGCCATATTTCTCAACAATTCTAGTACGCCATAACATTGATGTCATGCATAATGAAAAAAATGTCGCTGAAGCTATTTGGAGTACTTGTCTTGACATTAGTGACAAGACTAAGGATAATGTGAAGGCTCGCCTTGACCAAGAATTAATGTGCAGTAGGGTTCACCTCAACCTTGTTGAGAAGCCAAATGGTAAATGGGAGAAACCTAGAGCACCGTATTGCTTGACAAGAGCCCAAAAAAAGGAAATCATGCAGTGGTTTATGGGGATCAAATTTCCGGATGGGTATGCAGCAAACATAAGACGAGGGGTCAACATGGAGCAACTGAAAATACATGGGCTTAAGAGTCACGACTACCATATATTTATTGAGCGGCTGCTGCCTGTGATGATCCGGGGATTTGTCAATCAGGACGTGTGGGAAGCATTAGCTGAGCTAAGCTATTTTTATAGGGTACTTTGTGCTAAAGAGGTCGATCCAACTCAAATGCTTCAGATGGAAAAAAATATCCCAATTCTAATATGCAAACTCGAGAAATTATTCCCACCAGGCTTCTTTAATTATATGGAGCATCTAATCATACATCTGCCATACCAATCAAGAGTAGGAGGTCCTGTAAAGTATCGTTGGATGTATATAATTGAGAGGTAACTAAAATTCCACATGTTGTCAATTTAAAGTCATATTTTATCTTAGGTGACAAACTAACATGTCATGTTATGTAGATTTATTAAAAAACTGAAGCAAAAGGTTCGCAACAAGGCTCGTGTTGAAGGGTCAATAGTGGAGGCTTATCTTGTAGAGGAGATCTCGCACTTCACATCACTGTTCTTACCTGATCTCATTGCTAGCTCACGCAATCGTCCACATCGGTATGCTCAAGTTGGCCCTGCTAGTGAAAGCAACCTTAGCCTGTTCCAAGTTCAAGGGTGGAAGACCGGTAGAGGAATTTCTCGAACTTTAACTTTTGAAGAACAAAAGAAAGCAATGATATACATATACACAAACATGAGTGAAATGGATGGATTTGTTGAGTAAGTATTCTAAATTTGTAAATAAGATATTAATTCTGCTATAAAATGTGTTTCGTAATGCATCATTATTAGGAAGTTTGAACAAGAACAGTGGATGCGCTCAAGACCACCAAATCAGAAGGAGCTAGATAAATTAATATGGAACGGAGCTGGTAATGGAAAACCAAACTTATTGGACTGGTTCAAAAAATTGGTAACCTATCGATACACATTTACAACTTACAACTAAGATAAAGTCAGGTTTTTTACTTTTTGTTTGTAATTTTGCAGTGTTCCAAGGACGCTAGTATACATAATGATTTGCGTCGTTTATCACGTGGATTTGGCCTAAAGGTCAAGTCATATGATATTTATGAAGTTAATGGGTATAAATTTCGGTCTGAAAAGTATGAGAAATCCAAAGGAAATCTAACTACTGTCAACACAGGGGTGCTAGCTGTTGGAATCGATGATAACACAGGCAAAGAGCTAGAGTACTATGGCATTATAATGGACATTATTGAATTGAAATTTGATGGTGATGAAAATTTCAAGCTTGTTTTATTTGATTGCCATTGGTTTCATCCTGTCAATGGAGTACGCCGTTTAGAAAAATTTGGATTAGTCGAGGTTGCACATGCATCATGCAATCCAGCGGATGAACCTTTTGTACTTGCTAGTCAAGTATCACAGGTGTATTATGTTCCATACGCATGTACAACTGATCCTAATCTCAATGCATGGTGGGTTGCATACAAAGTAAGACCCCTAGGAAGCTTGCCTATTACCTCGTTGGATGATTATAACAGCAGTGACCCATCTTGTGTTGATATCTTCCAAGAAGATGGCTTAGAAGGTGAATTCATCATAGACATTGGCCAAGGTCTGGATAATATTGTCATTACTGATGTAGATGAGATCACTGATCAACAAGACCTGTCAACAATAAATAATCGGAGTACTGATATGAGTGAAGACAATGACCTAGTATCTGAAGATGAAGAAAGTGAAGACGACAATGAATCAATTCCTGAAATGAATGATTACTATTACCGACAAGAAGAAGCTGATGGTTTCTAAGTTTGCTGTGTGTGTGTGTTATATATATATAAATATATATATATATATATATATAATAAATAGGTATTATGTGCGCTTTTGTTCTTTTGTTTTATGACATTTATTTACAGAAGTTATTTATGAGTAATATTTTTAAAATACACAGGATGACACTTTCAAATACAAGAAGCTCAAGAAGAAGCCGATCATCTTCCAATAGTCCTGCAATTTCAAATGAGAACGATGATCCCAATTTAGATGAAGTGGAAGATGAGGTGAATTTTCACTTGCGAGGTTGTTCAGAACTTCCACCTATTATCCCCAACATAGAAGACCGTCCACTGATTGAACCTGAAGGGAAAACGTGAGGTTTCATCATGCAATGTGTTTTCTAGAACATAGCTTTATCTCTGCTGTTTAAACAGAAGTTATTTTGCTTTTGTAGACAATGGCATGAAATTCCAACCTTAGGAAAGGGAAGAAGGCCAGCAAGTGTTCTATCCTGCCTACTAAAGAAGAACTATCCTGGCATAGTCCAATATAAAGGCAAGTCAGTGATTGCTACAACTTGGAATCACTACAAAGCAGACAAGGACTCAAATGGGAGAAGCAAAGCTGATGTGGTTGAAGAAGGT
This sequence comes from Microglena sp. YARC, assembly GCA_022414725.1. Taxonomy (NCBI): domain Eukaryota; kingdom Viridiplantae; phylum Chlorophyta; class Chlorophyceae; order Chlamydomonadales; family Chlamydomonadaceae; genus Microglena; species Microglena sp. YARC. The sequence goes on along the minus strand of JAJSRW010002896.1, from coordinate 1,458 downwards.
TTTTGGGTATTATTATATTTCTTCTCTATTTGTTACTCCTACTATCTTCTCATTACTGTTTTAAACATATGCAGACAATTTCGTTTTAAAATAATATGTAGACAGCAGACTTGTCATAAAAAAAATGTCCTGCAGGATAGTATATCGTTTATGGCTGTATAGGTTCCTCTTTCAAAGTTTCTGCATTTTTGTATGCATGCAAGATTTAGCTAAAACATGTTCTAAGGTTTGGTGCTTCTATATTTGTCTTGTTTCAGCTAAGGTTCAAACATCAACCAAGCCAAGATCAGGCGCGTGCTGCAAAAGTGCATGTTCGTAAGTGTTGCGGTGTGTTGTTGGGATGGCTTAAGTATTATGCTCGAATTCAAGCCATAATGGATCACTGTCGTAAGGTTGAAGGAGTGCAGATCTGTGACAAGAGAGCAGGGCTAAGATACCTCTCCAAGGAAGAATACTTGGCACAGCAACCTGAGTGGTGTGATCAAATGGCTTGGGATGCAATGGCTACTGTTTGGGTTGATCCTGAATGGATCGAAAAATCTAAAACAAACCGAGCCAACCGCAAGACCCCTAAATTTAAGCCTCATAGAGGAGGATCCAACTCTATTGCTACAGTACGACAAAAACTGGTAACTTTTAAACTTTTATTCATGTTATGATGGTGGGTTTTTTATGCATTAAACACTGATACCTTGATTATGAAGTCCAAAAAATTTGGGAGAGAAGTATCTGCAATTGAGGCATGGGTTCATACACACAGGGGATCAAATCCTGAAGATACTAACACACTGAACACAGAAGAAGCCACTTTATGCTTGGTAATTTTCTGAAATTTTCAATAGTTTCCACATTTACAGTCTAATATTTTAAAAACTGATGGTTACCTGGACAGGAGCGATATAAAACCAAGGCAACGGAGTTGAATGGTCCAGACTTTGATTGGATGAACTCCCCTGTTGACTCAAGGGCCTTATATGAATGTTCTTGCGTAGACCACATGGAAAATGGGCAACATTTAATGGGATGGTTGATGATAGCGAGGCTATGGCTGAGATCAAGAGAAGATCTACATCTTCAACAGCTAACAAGCGTCGACGACAAGAAGAAGATGACCATGAAAGAGCAAGGCTGATCGAGGATGCTCGTATAGCAAAGGAATATGCACAACGAGTGCTGGAGTGGAGTAGTGGCCAAGACAGCTACAACAACACTATAAAACTTATTCTTGAGGTGCAATCTGTCATATACCTATTATTTTTATTAGCATAATTCTAAAGCATTAGTTTTTAATTTTGTGTGCTAAATATTTGAATTGTAGAGTGTTATCCAGCATACTGGAATGCCTCTACCTGTTGCAATTCCACATCCACCGCCGCCAGGCTCAAGCAATAACGCCCCACCACTCGTCACCATACCAATCACGGAGAGTTATCATTCTGCCAGATCAATCTACGGATC
>JAJSRW010003130.1:0-11783 GCA_022414725.1 Microglena sp. YARC | reverse complement strand
AGGAGCGAGCAAAGAGGCGGCCGCGTATTTTCCTGGTTGGAATGAGGAGGATATATTTCCTCTTACTTACCAAATACTCCAAATTATTCCGAAACAGATATGAGGGGATGACTGAACCAGAAAAGAACAAGAGCGAGAACACTCCAGCATGGTAAAAGTAAAGCACATTGCCAGATTTTTCCATATTGTCGTAACAGTTCAGCAATTTCAGTGATCTTTTTAAAGGTTCGACCCCGCATTTATGTATGGAAGGGGTCTTTAGCAACTCTCATATGTTCGAGGAGAGTCCCCTTCTTCAGATCATAGGCCTGTCTACAGCATGTTAGTGCAGAAGTAGAAATCGGATCAACACAGCCGAATTCAGAAAATGAAGTTTTCAAGCTCGCAAATTGACATCGAAGAATTGCTGCCCTACTCATATGGTTACACCGATATCAACCCATATGGATACACCGACCTCAACTTCTATTGAAATGGGCTCAAAAGGTTTAGGCTTCATCATGAGTTCTCTGAGTCTTAGAAGCATCAGGAAATTTATTTCCAGTCCTGCTCTGAAACAACCTATAGTTAGCTTTGTCAATTCTCTGTCAACAACGGACAGTGTTGATAGACCTGAAGACCTGAAACCGAACTAAGGTTCTCCTTCCGATGAACTGGTGAGCTGCATTTGCACATCGTAGTTATGAAAGTTTTTTTGTGTAGACAGCTCACATGAGTTCAGAAAAATACCATATGATGTTCATATTCAGTCATCTTCAGAAGTTCTCTGAATGTTCAGATAGATGCCAAGATCCTTTTTCCTATCCAGACAAGGTACATACCTGGTCCATGTACATCATTTGCATGTGGTGAACAAGGAACCTGATGATCAAATATATGGACTTTTTTACAGGTACCATCCATTAACTAATTAGTAGAAGAGATTTTCCACTGACTCCACAAAAGAAAAAGGAAAACAACTACAAGACTAACATCAAGAGAAGCATTGCTCATATGATGAGCAAGATAGTACTGGCCATTCAAATCTGAAGCTCAGATGACTTTGGCCAAAGCAAAGAGATGCATGCCAGACAACAACAGCAGCAAGCGTGCATCAGTTTATTTTTCTTCACCCCCCTGTACATTGTAGGCCAATTTCTTTCATTCTCTTTGGTTGCTTTGAACAATGTAAACGATCGAAAAACGACAAGTGTCGGTCTGTACAACTCTTGTGTTCTTGGCTTTTGAAAGCTGAAAAAAAAAGGGTCAATGAATGCATGCAATGCCCATACTCATTCCTCTGGATGGAGAAAAAAGAAGAAGCAAGTGTAAGTCATGATCATCCTGTGTTGCAATTGCAGTAGGAGCATTTCCTCATCGGTGAGCTGACAGAAAAGGCTACTGGTCACATTTCAGCCTTCCTTCACTCTGCAGGAAAATGTGTTGCTACCCCCTTTCCCTCCTTTTGCTGTTCTGAGTTTCTCTGAAGGAATAGTGAACAAAAGACACAAAAGGCTCTGTGTTGCTGGAATCTGCAGGGAGGTTTTAAATTCTTGTTTCCTGTGTTTGAGCATCTTTCAAACTTCCTCAGCCCATTATAGCTTAGCACAATTGGAGGTAGCTTCTGCATTCTGGAACTGTTCATTGATCAATTGCATCTTCAGTCTCTGAGAATGTGTGCTTCTATCAGTTATGCACTCATTTATGATTTATCATGAGATCTTGCTGCAATGAGACCCAAACATCATGCAATCTCTCTTCCTCACTTAGGGGGTCCTCTTTTTGACACATTCTTTAGAAAGAAAAAAATATATGAGGCAAAATTAAGTGTCTGAATTTTCACCATGAAAGGTAGAGAATTCAGAGAAAAGGCAACAGCATTCCTAAAAACTATCACATCTCAGACGTGTATGTACCAATATTATTCCAGCAAAGCCTCAGTAGGCCACTTTAACCATGCACGTTGGCAGCCTTACAAATTATACTTCTTTTCACGAAAACAGTGCTTAGTAGTAGCTCTAACATAAAGATGCGAGTACTCTGCTGTCTTAAAAGGTGCATACAACGTTCTTGTCACTGACAGATGGATCCATGCAATTCAGAACATGCGAAAATATTCTTGGCACATTTACATGATGTTTAAGGTTCAGAATGAACATATTTAGGGCTTGTTTAGATCCCACCCCAAATTTTTTTACCATGTCACATTGAACATTTGAACATCTGCATTAAGTATTAAATATAGGTTCAAAAAATAACTAATTGTACAGATTACGACTAATTTGCGAGACGAATCTTTTAAGCCTAATTGCTCCATAATTGACAATATGGTGCTACAGTAAATATTTGTTAATGATGGATTAATTAGGCTTAATAAATTCGTCTCGCCGGTTTTACTGACGGGATTCTGTAATTAGTTTTTTTTTATTAGTGTCCGACCCCATGCGACGCCCTATATAATATCTGATGTGATACGCCAAAACTTGACACCCCTGAATATAAAACACCCCCTTAGCAAGAAAAATATGTTCATGGAAAGTTTCACAATGACCATATTGACCACAAGAAAAAAAGGGATTACACTCAGCTTGAGTTTGTTAGGAATCAGGAGTTCATAAATAAAGATGAAAGAGCACCAAAACACTGGTCTATCTTGAAATTCTTGTGAGAAATAGACATAGTAGGTGCACAAAAGGCAGACAATCATTGTGGGAGAGGAGAGTAAGTAGGAAATTTCATTTTTAGCCTCTCCCCTTTTTCGTGGGGAATACAGTCTTGGTGGGCTAGCTGGCTTGGATCATGCCTCACCACCTCAGAAGGAAAGAAAATCGAAAAGGAGAAATATTTGTGTTCTTAGTTAACCTAGTATTAGTATATGCTAGACAAGGTTTCGTATATCAAATTACGGAAAAATATGGTAACCGACTCAGATAAAAGTCTATATTCAAAATTTTTTAATTCAAAAACTAGTTACCGTAACTTATCTGATAAAAGTCTATATCCAAAATTTTTAATTCAAAAAACCCGTTACCGCGATAGCCGGCTGGATATTGGACCAATAATTGGTTGTACTTGAATTCAAAATTTTTGGTTCAAACTTTTTACACGAGTACCCCCTATTTTTTCAGAGATCCAACATACAAAAATGTATTAACATACTTAAACATGAAGGTACAAGAAAATATATGTATTGTACAATGTGAAATTTTAATTTCAAATTCTATATTTAATTTTGAATAGTTCCAATTAGTATATCAGTAACAAGTAGAAGTAGGTGGCTTAGGATGGTAGGACCGGTTAACGATGAGATTTAGCACCCTGATACTAGGTAGGGATGAAAATGATCAAAATATACACGAACAATTCCCATAACCATTTTTTTTTCTTTGAAACAGAATTGGAGTGGTAGAGCTGGAAACGATGACGATATTGATACTACCGGAACATAAAAAATATCGGGAACATAATTATTGAAATAGAGCCTCTGAAACAACATATCACAAGGGCAAGCAAGTCATATTCAAATTTAATTAAAACTCCTCATTTTCAAAATATAAGGCATAACTACTTTTTCAGATATTTCATAATATATGGTGGGCATGCATGTATGCATGCAACTAACTAGCACATTCTCTCCATCAAATTATTATTATTTAAATCATTTACTCTCAAGATCTCTGATTTGGATGCATGCACTGTATTTATTAGAGTGATCCAAACGAGGAGTGATAATAAATATATATTGTGTCTACAGATTAAGGGTGGTTATGCCTTATATTTTAAAATGAAGGGAGTATGTGAAGACTCAAATTAAAGCATTAAGTAACTAACTTGAATATTTTATAACGATATTAATCATAACATCTCCATTAACAACACAGGGTTATGGTAATCGGTAGTTTCTCTTATCCTAATTGTTTGTCAGTACTATACGCTAATTTCTTCGGAAATTCCGAATGAAAATGGTATACCGTCAAAATGGCCGGGAAAAATACCTCTACAATTTTTGTTCCATTTCTAAACAATACAAAATCAGAATAAAACGATTGGTAAAAAAACAGAAACAACAGCCACTATGGTTGGGCAATCTCCGTACCATTTTCACCACTAATACCAGGTATGACTATGAGGCACCGGCTGAAGGATAGTTCAGCATCCATCAGCATGTGAGCAGAACAAGAAAGAAAAGAAGAGAAGAAAAAATGAAGAATAAGAAGACAACGACAGCGAAGGTTGAGTTATATGGCAATTTTTTTACCCATCCTTTGGGCATGGAAATGACTGGAGTGAAAGCAAAGAGAAGACATGACCCTTGATATGAGAGAGGAGAGATGGATCCATGCAACCCTAGCTATCTAGTCTCCTAGAGGCCTAAAGCCATCCATGGCAGCAAGGTGGCCGGCCTAGCCGAAAGCACAAAGCTCAGCAGTACATTTTTTGCATGGGCCAAGCCAAAACGATCTCATGGACAGTGCACAGCAAATGATGCTAGTTTGGTGAATGGTGATCATGCATATGGATTGAAGGAAAAAAATTGCAAAATCAAGAACTAGAGATCCATTGTTCATTCCAAAACAGAGCTAGTAGATTTTTTCCACACAATTTTGCACGAGGCTGGTTTTAAAAGTAGAAATGGATTAGCTATACAAACTCTTGCTTTTGTTTTAATCAATATAATTGTATTTTGTATGTAACTAAATCAATTAAATCTCTGTTACAATCTAACCTACCACAATCAAAACGACATTCTTACCCTTTTCTTCTGATTAAGGTGATAAATTTTTAGGCATTCAGAGAGAACATGGTATTTCTTTCCTCCATCTCCTTATAATATAGTAATGGAAACAAGCAACCCCATCTCTTCGCTTATGCATATACTTATAAGCTAATATTTGAGTTTTAATATTTAATTTACATCATAGTTTATTTGTACATCATTTGTTTTTGAATCGCTAAGAACATGTATATAAAAGTTTTACATTTATTGATTGATAATAAGCCATATGAGAATAAGCACAAGCATAAGAACGATGGGGCTATCCATCCACGGATCCACCATCCACATTCCCTAACCTGCCCTGATTTTGCATGCAGTTCTGAATTGATTATGTCTTCTGCTAATGATTGGGGAGTGCCACAAACTGTCATGACTCATGAGCTGGGGGCTGCTGCTCTTTTCACAGCATCATGTCCTAGCTGCCCTGATAACTGATCTCACCTCCCTCAGGTCAGGATCAAAAAGCCCCTCATTCTGGTCTCTGGCCATGCACAAACAACATAGCCTCATATATTGATTTGCAATAGCTACCAATAATTACATTGCATGGCATTTATGCCTTGTGATTAATCTTTTTATATCTTGAAGAAATCAGTAGCATGGGAATAAAGGAAGGAGATCTTACATATTGGATCGGAAGCAATGGAGTGAAAGTGTCACGCAACCAAGATAATTAGCTTGTGATCCTACTTTTAAGACAAGTACGTGCAAAAACACCATCAATTGGCTCACAAGTACGCATGCACGATGAAGAACAAAAGAGCAAAGTGCTTATTATTCGATCCGGCACGAATCTCGAGGCACGGAAAGTAGTGATATCAGCACGACAGCACCTCACCTTCAACTTACAGCCTTCCAAGGGAAATAAATCCATAGCTCATATCCGCTGTTGCCTCAACAAGAAGGCCTACTGCTACTTCACAAATACTGCATTCTTTTCTCCAACTTAGCTGTAGTGCTTTGTCATGAAGAATTATGGATCAAAATGCACCTGCTTTTGATCAAATGGTAAATGCAATTTGAACTACATGAAAAGAGGACGCCGCGGAAAACAAAGCTTCAGTTGGTACCCATAGCCAAAGAACATTTCAGGAGCACCCTAGACAAGGCAACCAGCACATCAGCCTTTTGGGTTGAAAGGACTTCGGAATCGGAATTGGAGAAGAACTTGTGAAGTGAAGCCCACCTTTTTTTTTTTTTTTGAAATGGGAGTTTTGCTTGGAGAGAGAGAGAAGCAGCCGGGAGAAGCAACTGTAGGGTTTTATCCTCTCTAAGAGCAAGGATAATAATACAGCTAGCTGCTTACTGTATAGATCTTTATAGTCTATCTCTTAACTCACTTATATAGTGGTTAACTCTTCACTATAAATATATGGCCACCTGTCTGTATCACAGATTTTCTTGGCTCCTGCGCCTAAGCCGACTGTAAACTTACACCCCGCTTCTCATCTCTCTCCTCTGCTCTCTCATCCACCTCAGCATTCAGCCTTTTTATAGCCCTCTTACTTGCTCTAATCAGTCTAATGTATGGAGAAACTTCACTCTGCATTTCTGTTGTTCCTGGACAGATAAGAACACATCATGCATGTTAGTCCACTAGTAAATAGTAACACTCAAAAAACAGGTTTGCACTCGATATTTACTCTTGTACACAAACTGCGTTTGGTTCTTGAAGCTGCATCAAGCCACCAACCATCTTTTGGTGGTTTTTACAGACAAGAGTTCCAAGTTAATTGTTAGCCTGAAGACCTTAGCATAACTGGAGACAATCTACCTAGTGTGCATTTGCCAGGCAATACCTCAGTACATATTTGATAACAAACTAGATCTTTATGACTGCTGCAAGTAGCACAAACTAAGTTTTTTCTTTTAGGCAATGCTTATAAATTGGCAGTTTGGGAAAGCTTTTTGTAAAAGTGAACTCAGCTGGATTCATGCATTCCATAGTTATCTACAGTACACAGAACACACTCATTTGAAAATGTTTCTCAAAAATCAGCATTAAGTTAAAAATAAACACTAAATATAGTAGTACTGAACTTTATAATAAAATATCCTTAAAATTCTCAATAATCATATTGCCTATTGAAACGGTTAACTACATGGTCGTGCAGTTAAGATTACTTGAGTAGCAGCATTGCAGCACATCAAGCTTCGAGTGGCAGATTGTGAAGATAATAAGAGCAGTCAGATCAACCAAAGGTGTAACTTTTATTACCACGGCTATTACAAAATCATTATGGTGAGCATTGTGCTCATTGAGATCTCCCCTAGGCACTAGCTAGCTATTTCATTCATGTTCTGGATCTAGTAGTTGAAGTGACATTGTTTTCAAGACAGTTCCTTTTGTAACTTGACTTTTCCGTCTAATGTGCAAATATGTTAAAGGCATCTGCCTCTGGCTGAGCCAATCTCTCTTTTTGAAAGAAGATAAAACAGCCTGCGTTTGTTGATGAAGGACTGTGCACCAGGAAGGAACTATCAAGAGAAGCTGTCAAGAAAGATATAGAAATACCTTTATCAACAAATCGCCCCTTTCACCAATTGAGCTCATAGTGTTTGTGGCTAAGAAACCATATATTTCATATGCACCAGGCCCATTTGGAAAAGAAGCCTTCTGCCTTCATGTATGTCACTTTGTGACTGGCAAAAAAGGAAGAAATTTAGTAGATACTACTAAAGTTGTTAGTATATGAAAAAAGTAAGTGCATTTGAAGTAGTAGTGCTTGTTAAACATTTTCATCGGAAATTAATTATTAAGAGAACAGTAGGGGAAACCCTATAGTAATATAATATAAAAAGCGCACAGATGATCTACAAGACTGACAAGGAAACTTAATAAAAGCACTAACAACGCCTAAGCTAACAGCACAAAAGAGTTATGGAGTAAGGCCTGATCTAAGCTTTAGTGCCCAATACAAGGTACATAAATTGTTAATAATTATGGTGACTATTGTTTGACGCTACATATCCATGCCACAATGTCATGCTTGACGCAGATACATTATTAGCGTCACAGTGTCTCTGATGCAAGAGAAATAAAAGTGACGCTAACGAGATAGAAGATCAGGTCCAGAATGGATGTTATATGATAATTGTAGTCACCAATATTTGGGCCCATATGTTAGTAATGACTTTTTCTTGAGATTTGAAGTGGTTTTTCAGTACGGCGCTTCCCTACTGGCACTATGCAAATGGAACAAATTTAGGAGAATACCACAGGTACACCATAATATGGGAAGTAGCCATTGCTGTCTGAGGTGTTCATTGCAGCAAACAGAACAACCTAATATCAATATAGAATCAAGATATTATTTCTGATTATGAACCTCACTAGCAGGAATTTACAAAATATCTTAATTATGACAAGTTGTATCTGTCATTAGTAGTTGACATTGCGAATTAAGTGTGATGCATGCTACATTGTTTTGAATCAGCTTTTCCTGTTATTATGCTACAAATCAAGCCATGATAAATCCCCATGCTAATAATAGAAGAGATTCTTACAAACACATGATAGCAGTAGACATGTGCAATGAAATACAATATTTTCAATGAAGCAATGTATCATAAATGTATGCCTACGTATAGACTTATCTGCATAGTTAAGTTAAGGGGTGCAAGACATTGAATAATCCTTCCAATTTTAGAGCAGAAAGATGTGCACCCTATTAATACTACCAATCCTTGTTATGTAAGATTTTATTACCAGAGGTTTCCATACAGTGGTGTCCATCCATACAGTGGTAGCAAACCATGCTGATACCAGAACATCTCCTATGACATACAGTGAACAAAAGCAGCAGAGCTATCTACCAGGCTTAGTGTTTTCAAGGACCTGTGCTCTGTAGTTTTCATGTTAATCCAATCCATCTCTTGAAATGCAATGCTGCTTCCCTCCGTTTCAGTTGTGCTTCTGTTTGCACTTTAGGAGCCTTACCTTTGTACAATGTTCTGTGGTATTTAAGCCACAGGACTTGTACTTGTATTTGTCTATAAACATCTTGCCTTTTTCCATCATTTCTATAACTTCCATGGCTCGAAGGAAGAAACCGCCTCTCACAAAGCAATACAGCAGAGAGTCCAGGAGCTCTTGATCAAAATTCATTGAACTTGAGGTGGCCAAAACTTTCATTTCACCCCACAAATCTGTCACCTCTACATATTTACCACCAACAGCAGCATAACCAGTTACTAAAGAATGGAATGTCTGTGCATTTGGCGTGTGTCCTAAAGCTTTCATCTTGCAAGTGCTTTGTGAGCATCATGCATCAATCTCTTCTTGCAGAAGAAATGGATAACATTATTCCATCATGAATAGCATGATTAACCGGGTGGCCACTTCTGACTTCCTCCACTAGCTTAGTTGTCAAAGCAGCTCCATTGTTATTGCAGCCTTGTACTAACATCTCAAATTCATTCTGACCAGCTTTCAAAATATTCAAACTCTTCAACTCTTTAAAAAGATTGAGAGCACCTGTGGTATTATTGTGATGTGCTCTGGATTGTATCAAATCCTCATAGCAGCTTGGATCAAGCTGAATACCTGCTTGTTGAGCGTCTTTCAGAAGTGCAGCTATGTCATCTTCATGATGGCCCTCTTTGCAATATGCCTTTAGGAGAGATGAATAAATGGTAGAACCAACTCTAATTCCAGAAAATCTCATCTCGTCAAGAGGTCATGTGCTTGCTCTAACCACCCAAGAGAAATACATGCATTTATCACTTGAACAACAAAGGAGCTTTCAACAGAGACAGGAGAATCCTCTTTGCTTGCTTTCACAAGAAATGATGCCAATGCACTGATCTTGTTTGCTTCCAGAAAAGCTTTAACAAGCTTGGCATACATTGTTTCAGTTGGATAGAGGATACCATATTCAGATTTTACTAGCCCAACTTGTTCCTGAAGCTTATCTGATAATAGCTTGAGTAATTCTCTCGCATCTAACTCAAGCCTTGCAAAGCTCTTATCTTTGAAGAATGAAATATAGTTTAGCATTGACTGTCAGTACATACAGATTTGTTCGAGGAACCTGAATTAACAGGCTTGGTTTTCTCATAAGGAAGATAAATTTTGTTGTTTTCAACTGCTTCAAGAACTGCTTTAGCTGCTTCAAGTGAACGTTTCGTATTTTTACCCTTTTTAAGCATATCCAATATCATATCCACTGCAGAATCCAGATCTCCAAATTTCAAGTGGCAGGAGAGCAAGCAATCATAAAACTGCCTGAGCTCTGATTCACTAAGGCCACAGGCCTCATTAACATGTCTCCTCAGCTTCTGGATCTCATCTCTGTGCCCATTCTGTTCATATATCCGGGCCATAACAATCAACGAGCTGACGTCAGGCTTCAACCCTATCCTAGGCATTAATTCAAGAAGCTGCTCCGCCTTTTTTGTAGTGCCAAACAGAAGGGATGCAGTCAGAATTATGTTGAAGGTCAATGAATTGGGCTTCATTAATAGCAATGGACGGTTGCTCTTCTTCCGTGGATCAACCCTATTATTCTGGAAAAGGTAGCCAATCTCCATTACCATGTCAGCAGCAAGAAATGCACCAGTTGCAGTTTGGCACATATGCGCCACGATAGCCGACCATGCTGCAACAGGTGGTATGCTTCCATCTTTATCAACTTCTCACAACATTTATAGAAAGATTAGGAAGAGAAGACCGTGCGAGTGCAAGAGAGAGGAAAATAAGGGGCTCCTTCTCCAACAGTTTGCTCTTCTCTTCAAATGCATGATTAACCACATGTAGGACTGGTTCAGCCAGTGAGCATCACAGGTCTCTGCGAAGCCAGTGATGAGCTTACTCAAAACAGACTTTCTGGGGACTCCATCCATGTGAATATGCTTCTCATAAGCCCTCCATGCATCATCAAACCTCTGCTGATCAATTGCATTCTCTATCTCCAATGCTAGCAGGGATGGGTCATGAGCTTGGACCAGAATTGTTTCAGTAAGAGTGATAAGCATGGACCATAACTACCAATATTAGCTTTGTGTTCAGGAACCCAATTGCACCAGTCCGGTTAGTCCAACAACACTTGGAGCCCAAGAAATGTGGGCTTTCATGACCAATCAAATGTCTTGGACCCACCAGGAATGAAGAAACAGCACGGGTTGAAGATCTTGAACAAATTCTCCAACACGAAGCATTTGCCTGCCATGGACAAGGAGGATCAACAACAGAACAAAAAGAACTCAGACTAATATAGCAAATGTTAGAATTCTGCATCGTGTTAGCTGGATTCAACAAAATAACTAGCAAGCAAATAATGTATTGGACACATGGTTGATAGCATTATTCAGTGTTTTTTCCATCTCTGCCAATTACACAAGGCCAATCACAAGCCGAAATAAGAATTGCAATGGCAACTATTAAGGATCTGTTATTGTGAAGCATTTGTTGTCAATAAGGGAGTGCAGAAGGGTAAATAACCAAGCAAAAATATAGTCTGGTTAATGAAACACCCAGGTCATGTACCAAATTAGGGAAGATTGTCCTTTAGCCTGATAAAGCCAGCCATGCTGTCGTAAGCAGGGCGGAATGCCTCAGACTAGATGATTGATGACTTTCGCAAGAGAAGCTCAATTGCAATGTCATAGAGAAGAAATCTAAAGAAAATGTCATAAGTTTCTTTCATAGTGTTCTCTAGAGTTGCAAATGCTATCTAACAACCGAAAATTTGCTCTAACCGCATCTAAACTCTCTGTTTCTTACCAGCATTCATTATATATCGTTTCCATCTAATTTCCTTTCTCAACATAAAACTCACACTAAGCCGCTAACGTTCAAGAGCATTCTAGACCACACAGCGTAGAGGAGCCCATGAAATTTTATTGAGTGCGTGTACAACGGACTCAACAGAAGATTGATTACATAATTTGCGCCATAACAATTAAAAATGTAAATATTGACAGATACTCAAACAGTGAGACAACAGCTAATTAATAGCTGCAGATTACACGGAAAATAATGGCTGAATAGTACGATGGGAATTGGAGAGTAAACGCATACTGAAGT
>JAJSRW010002880.1:0-13241 GCA_022414725.1 Microglena sp. YARC | reverse complement strand
ATGGTGAGCGAACAAACCTCATTTGAAGATTTTTTTTGATAATTTTTCCTGTAAAAGCCTGGAGATGACAAAAAGTACCGCGAATGATAAACAAAACTAAAATTACGCCCGATACCATCCTCCTGCTGCACCGATAACTGATAGAATGATTACCCCTGCGCCGATGGCCCCCGTTGCAATACTCATCGGAAATAAACGAACACAAAGGCCAAGTGAGGTTCATAATAATGCGCCTGATCCTAATCTTTCTGCTTCAATAGCGCATCAACCAAAACTCAACCCCCCAGCCTTTCGCCCGCTGAACCGGCAAATTTCTACAAATCAGGATTGCATTTTTAGCCAGGCAAACCGATCAACATAAATCGAGTGCTACCTTGAACATAAATGTGTTTTCGATACCGGTTAAAGCCAAAACACAAACACGCCAAATACCACCTGGTAGAATAGAAAGGATTACGGTAGTGGTAAAATATAACTTTCGTACTGTGCCGATAAACAAGAGTACACAAATACTAAACAAAGCAGGGAAGATTACAGTCGATTGTCCGCCTGAAGAAATCTTCCTCACGGTTTGTCCGGAGAAATTCATAAGCATAACCGCGTTGGCAATTTTCTCTGGCAGTTTCTTCTATCGCTTTACATCGCATCACCTGAACTGAAACCGGTTTTAGGGATGCATTTACTCAATTGAGTTAAATAGTTAAAACGCGCAGCCGTTTCGAACCATATACACGGGGTAGCTTTACCGGGTATTGATTGGGACACTTTCTCCGTTTTTATTTTTCACAAACACACGGGTCAATACTTGCCGGATCGTCCGGTCAAGCCACATCGGCCTGCACCACTACCGGTGAGTATTTACCAAACGCGTTAAATTCTGAAGCCTGTGCAGTACCAAAATAAGTTTTTTGATGGTTTGTAAGATATCCTTTTGCTTACACCAGCTGATCGGCCTTTTCATCATTAACTCCAATTGCAATGCGGATAATCAGCCTTGTTAAGTAAGTAAAAGGCATAAGCAATTGCCGGTTTAGGCATTAACTTCGCTATAAGTATTTGCCACACCCTAAATATCCAGCCTGCCATTCGGTTTTATCCTGGTAACATTACGTTATGGCCTCTAACGTTACTAAGCCGGAAGGTTGGGAATGAATACAAAGAAAGTACGGGAGATATGCCGCATTTTGGGCCTAACGGATGTTTTGGATTTGTCGATATTTTTTACGCGCCCCTTTCTCGTTTGGTTTTAACAAATAAGTAAAATTCGTGTCCGGTCGATGGGCTGTTTGGAGATGCCGGTGCAAAGTTATAACCGCCAACGACATTTACAATTTGGCTGATGGCATGGCACGCAACCTCTTCAGCCTGTTTTTTAACATTTTATTGTGGTATTGGCCAATGATTTCCATGGCGGACTCGAAACCGCAATGGCCACAAAACCTTCTTCTGTTGGATGATAACCGGTTTTGGTTCTCTGCTTACCGAACAGTACGGTAACTGCGGGAACAATTAAGGCAGCCGGCCATGCTGGAGTACACTTATTACGGATTCAAAAACACTTTTAAGCCGCGCATAAGGTTGGTTCATATAACTGAATCCGCCATTCAAGCCGCGTAAAACTTTGTCTACAACCTTTTTTTAGGCGGCAGCATGACACTTCGGCATGTTTGTTCTTTAAAAAATAAGCGCCGAGCGCGGACTAAAGTTAAAGCTTAACACGCTGAAGATAGATGAATGCGCATGGCCATGGTTTAAGCGAACTGTTTGTAGAAGATACCTTGGGAGCCAGTCATAAAACCTACCGGTAAAAATAACGGCTGCCATCATACAGTGTAATGGGATATAATGGCCCCGTAATTCTCATTCATGTGGCGTGGTTGGCCGCTTCGGGTCTAGCGAAGGTTCTTCTCATTTTGGCATGCACGGCTCCAACTAACATCGCATCACAATCTACCACAATATCCAATGGCTAGCACCAGTTGAAACAGAGCGTTAAAAGGTTATAGAGAAAACCGAAACAGCTGGCATAAAAAAGAAGGTAACCGATAATACCATGGCAAAAACAGCAATGAGCCGGAATTAAGGTAGACCTGAATCTGAAGGGATAATCAACAGAATGAATACCAATAAAAAGGCCTTGTATCAGCGTGTTGTCCACTGGTTGATGGATTCCATCAAGATCGGTTTTGGTACGGTAAAACTGGTTGTATTTAATACGTGCCGGAAAATCTTGGATAGTTTCGCCGTAGTTTATCATGGCAATCTGAATTTCGTTGGCATTAGAGCCTGATAATTGAATTACACCAATGGTATTCCATCCGTGTCGTTTAAACGGTTTACACAACTGCCATAACTGTAGGCACCAGTATTTACACGCGCTCATCTTTTAAACGTAATATGGAACGATCCGAGGTTGGAACCGGGATCGCTATATTGCTGATACTGTTCTTCGGTCTTTGGTGAGCTTACCTTTATATTTAAATTATCCAAGGCCTCACTGCTTCTTCTTCTCCAAACACCTACCTGGGGCGGATTCCAGGTTTTTTATCCTGAATGGCGGCAATCATCATATAAGGCGTAATTTTGTAGTGTAGCTATTGATTGGGTTTAACCAGATCCGCATCGAATAGTCTTAATCCCCCAAATACACTTGCAGAACCTACGCCAGGATACGTTTAAGCTCGGGAATGATATTGATCTGTGCATAGTTGTTGACAAAACAGCATCGTATTTTTTTGGATCTTCAGAATACACACCGATGGCACCGATAAAGCTGTTTTGCTGTTTGGTCGTGGTGATACCATACTGCACCACCTCTGCAGGCAACTGACTGGTAGCCTGAGACACCCGGTTTTGTACGTTAACTGCTGCCTGATCCGGGTTGGTACCCTGCTGGAAGTAAACGGTAATGGCCAAAGTACCATCATTACTGGCACTGGAGGTCATTGTAGGTCATATTCTCCACACCGGTTAATGGCTTCCTCCAATGATGGGTTACCGGAACGTAAAATCGTTTCGCATTGGCCCCAGGGTAAACTGCAGTTACCAATACCGACGGAGGTGCGATATTTTGGAAAGCGCTCTAAGGGCAGCTTGGTTAAACCCAGTATTCCCACTATTACCAATAAGATGGAAATGACGGTCGACAGTACAGGCCTGTCTATAAATTTTTGAAACATGATTGCTTAAACTTTAGTATTTTATTATTTTTGTTCTGGCCACAGCTACTTTATCGGCTGCTTTTTGAGGCTGGATTACCATACCTTCCTGTAATTTATCAACACCGCTCAACACAATCTGGTCGCCAACTTTTACGCCTTCTTTAACCAGGTAATTTTCACCGCTTTACCCACAATGGTAATCGCCTGTTTCTTCACTTTGCTGCTATCGCCAACGGTAAATACAAATACTTTATCTGCATTTCTACCGTCGATGCCTGCGCACTAAAATGGCATCATCGTGCTGGAGACCTAGACGGATCTTGCCGGTGTTACCCGAACGAAGCGTTCCGCTGGCATTCGGAAAACTGGCCCTTAAGGTAATAGCGCCTGTGTTTTTTAAAACTGTCCGTTAATCATATCAATCTTACCTTTAATCGGGTAAGCGGAATTATCAGCCAATAAAAGTTCTACGGCAGGTAAATGTTTAATCCTGTCGGCAGGGGTTTTGCCAGGATAATTTGCATTGAAATTGTTGAAGTCGTTTTCACCCAGTGAGAAGTAAACATGTACTTCGTGGATATCAGATAATTGTGTTAAAGCAACCTGATCGGTTGGCGAAACCAAACTTCCCTGTTTTCTTCGGAATACGGCCGATGTAACCGCTTACCGTAGCTTTAACATTGGTGTAACCTAAGTTGATTTTTGGCAGCTGCAACACTGGCTTTAGCCTGCTCGGCATTGGCCTGCGCATTTTATAAGCTGTTTTAGCCGTTTTTAACTGGATATCTGACACAACCTTGTTCTGTACTAAGGAGTTAGCTTATCCACTTCCAACTGTGCATTTAACATGGCTGCCTCCGCTGCATGTAAGCTGGCTTTAGCGTTGTTTAGTGCTCGCGATAAGGGTTTTCGTTAATTTTGAATAGCGTTTGTCCCGCGGTTACATAAGCACCCTCATTAACCAGAACGCTTTGTAAATAACCGCTCACCTGCGGCGCACATCAATATCAACAGCACCCTGGATAGACGCCGGTATTCAATATAAGTAGTTTCCGTGCTGGCATTAATGGCGCTTACCGGCAAAGCTGGCGGAGGTGGTGCCGCTGCTGACTGATCCGGAGCTGATTTACAGCCGGATAAAATTATTTGAGAGCAGCGAAACTGTTTAACAATGACTTAACACTAGTAAACTGTTTAACAGTGTTAAGTGTAAGGCGCAAGTGATGTAGAGATTCATATTGATTAAATTGAATTATAGTGTATAAATAATTAACAGTGTTAAGTCACTGTTTAAAAAAAATGCTAATTATAATAGATAAGGTGATGCCTTTAATGCATCTTTTAAAATTTGCTGATTTAGTTCATCTGTTGTTCTTCCGTTCGGGCGCACCAGGTTAATGGAAATCAAACCATGAATAATTGACCAATACGTGTAATACTTCATGCAGATATCATCATCAGAAACTGGTTTCTTCTTGAATAAAGATTCAATTACCTCACCTAACATACCACTACATTTTCAGCTTCGGGCAATGAATTTTTAACGGTACAACAAACCATATCCACTCCGTACATCAGTTGGTAAAATTCTTTATGGCAAGGCGAAGTTCCAGTAGGCAATCCACATGGCTTCCATTTTTTCTTCGGAGATTCGTGTTTATCCCTGGCTTCACGGATATCCTTAGCCAAAATCAAATACCCTCTTCTGGTGAGTTCCAGTAAGATGCCATCTTTATTAGAAAATACTCGTAAATGATGGGTGCAGTATATTCAATCTGGTCGGCAATTTTACGCATACTCAATGCCTGCCAGCCCTCTGTTTGAACAATGTTCAGGGCAGCATCCAGAATTTTTGTTCTGGTTTCATCTTTAAACGTAGAATTCTTTCTTTACTTCCCATGACTGGAATATTAGGTGTAAATAATCTAACACCGTTAAGCAAATGTAGAACCAATTTGGGAATGACCATCATTCATTTGTCATAAACAATTTATGAGTTATTTTCATAACTGATAATCAATGATTAGCGCCTTTAAAAGGTTTTTTTCAATAAATTAATTTCTCTCAGAACTTATAAAATGATTTTTCCGCCGAAGACAAAAACAATTGACATCCAGGAATAACAAACTTGTTCAGATTTCATACGTAAAAGAAGAAATTTTTGTTCTGATGCTGCTTTGGTTACTTGTTGAACAAAGATTGCGTTAAAATTATTTATATGGTTGGTCCATCAAGGTAGGTTAGTTCCCCGGCAAAATTGAGCTTGGTTTTCAGAATGTTGGATACTGCGAGACAGTAGTCTGGCGGGCTCATGACTCTATTGAAATAAGATGTATAACAGAAACACGTATTTTTGCCTGTGGCAGTGATTACTCCTTCCGTCCAGAATTGAAGGAAAGACGTTGTCTTTCCTGCGCAGGCGAGAATCTTAATTGAAAAACTACAAACCCTTAAATGGCATTAAGATTCCCAATCAAGTTGGGCATGAGATACAGGCGGAGGAAATTAACTACACTGACAAAGAAGGCAACAAAGGTATTGTGCTTAAGTAATAGTCGTAAACAAAAGGAACCATATAAGGCCATATAAGTTACATATAAGTGCAATACCTAATATGTTCTTTACATGTCTTATAATGCGTGAAAAGCTATAATAAAAGTTTTAACCATTAAGAACGCTGACCACGAAGCTAGCTATTAGAACATAAAAATAATATAACAGCTAATAAAAAGTTCAGGTTGAACGACAGAAAGAGTCTAATACTCTAAAGGCACAATAGGTTCTTCTTGGTAGTAGACATGATCATCAATCGTTTGAAGGTTTTTCATACAGAATCTTACTGAATTTTATCCATATTAAAGTTGTAAAGCCTTTAATGTCTTTCACATAAACTTTAATCAAAAAGTCAGCTTGACCGGTAACCATGGTGAATTCTGTGATCTCTTCTGATTTGATTACTTCATCTAAAAGATCTGGATGGTATTGTTTTATGAAAATCGAGTTGATTGAATAAAGGTTTTTAATGCCACACACCCAGTTTTTCTTCAATCTACCAATGCATGGTAACTTTTAATATATCTGCCATTTCAGAGCTTGCGGCACGCTCTAAGGTTGGTGCGGGGTGGATAGGACATTTCCTGTGATAAAAGCAGATTGGTAATTCTTCCGGTCTCTTTTGAAGTATTCTTTAAAAATTTTAAAATCAATTTTATCTAATTCAGATGCCATATGGTGTTAAGGTATGCGAATACAAATACCAAATTAAAATTCTAAATTTTAAACATAATTTTATCATATATTTTTAAGATATTTTTAGATTTACCAAAATAAATTAGGTAAAACATAAATGAAGCATACGAAGAGAAACTACTTAAAGATCATTTACACCTGGCAGAGAAAACCACAATGTTCAAAACCAATGCCATAGCAGAACAAATGCAAACCAACCTGCATCGTTACAGACTGGATAAATGGCAGAGAAGGGCCTGATTGATTATGTTAAATACCAGGCGTACCTTAATGAAACAGGAAAAACACAGCGATAGATATTGTACGTAAACATCGAGATTATGGGAAGTTTTATTTGGTTGCATAAACTAAATTTAAAATGGGATGAGGTGCATGATGTGGCTGAAGAGTTGGAACATATCAAATCAGCTTGAACTGATGAAAAGACTTAGATGAGTTTTTTAGGTTTTCCCAGAGCAGACCTCATGGCCGAATCCGATTCCCGATAAAAAGCGAACGATTTGCCAAAACCAGTTTTATTAAACTTATTGAATTAAAAACAGGCGATTCTGGGCACCATACCGGTGTGAGTCGCAACAGTTCTCCTTTTAAACATTTTGAAAATTAGGGCTTACCCTTGGCAAACAAATCCAGGTTAGGCGATGTTACCGATTTCGACGGTTCGGTGAGATCGGATATCCGATAACAGTTAATATCAGCAGAGAAGTTGCAAAACATATTTTTAAATCAGCAGTAATGGCAAAAACTGATCGCCTAGTGAAGTACATCAAGCGTAAATACCGATAAAAAAGGAAAGGCTGCGTAGAATTCTGGCTTTTATTTGGTGCCGGCTTATTTAATCATGTGGGTTACATGGTCCGGGGCACTGGGCGACAGATTTTGGCAGGTGGAAGTAAATTCGGTTACCATTAATCTGGTATTACTGATGTCAAACTGCATTGCGCTACTTTTAACAATCGTAAGTGGCCGTTTAGGTATAGTAGGGGATTGGATTTGGCGCGGCTCTAAACAAGCTTATCCGCGTTGGGCCAATATTCATTGTTTGCTTTGCACAAACCGCAATTATTGCCTGCGATCTTGCCGAAATTATCGGGATGGCCATTGGTTTTGCAGCTGCTTTTTGGTTTGCACTAATCTGGGGCATTTCCATTACTATTTTCGACACCATATTGTTGCTGTTTTTGCTCAATAAAGGCATGAGGGCCATGGAAGGTTTTATCGTTCGATGGTCTTTATCGTGGGTATTTCCTTTTGGTGGAGATGTTTATTGTGGAACCCTCCCTTAAAGAAGTAGCCAAGGGTTTTGAGCCTCTATACTCAACGGCGATGCGCTTATATTGCCATTGGCATTATTGGTGCAACGGTAATGCCACACAACCTCTACCTTCACTCCTCTCTGGTACAAACCAGGAAAATTGAACGGAGCAACCAAGGAATTAAAGAAGCCTTAAAATTTAATCTTATTGATACCACCGTTGCATTAAATCTCGCGTTTTTTGTTAACGCAGCCATTTTGATTCTTGCTGCCGCAGCTTTTTATAAAAATGGTTTACATGAAGTGGCAGAAATTCAGGATGCGCATAAATTACTTTCGAATATTTTTGGCAATGTAGCGCCGACCCTGTTCGCCATCGCGCTGATTGCTGCGGGCAAAGCTCTACTGTTACCGGAACTTTAGCCGGACAGATTATTATGGAAGGGCACATCAATTTAAGGATTCAACCCTGGTTTACGAAGGCTGATTACCCGATTACTGGCCATCATACCTGCGTTTTCCACCATATTGCACTATGGCGACGATGCACTTGGCGGTTTGGTTGGTGCTGAGCCAGGTGGTGTTAAGTTTGCAGCTGGGGCTTTGCGATCATCCTTTGATCCATTTTACATCAGATAAAAAACTGATGAAGATTTCGCCTTAAACGTGGGGTAAGGTTTTAGCCCAAGTGCCGTGGATCATAGCACTCAATGTGAAACTGGTGATGGAGAATAAGCGGTTGGCAAAAAAGCGAATAACTGGTGGATTTATGCCATTGTATTCCTGCTTTAATCTTATTGTGCTCTTGTCTATGTGTTCTTCCATCCCTGTTGGAACAGCAAAAAAATGCATCCAGAAATTGTGCCACATGGTGATGCGCTGGACATTGGCAAATTGATAAGATTATCTATAAAAAAAATTGGAATTGCGGTAGATTTCTCTAAAAATGACGCGGAACACCATCAGGCTGCTTTAATTCAGGGGGGCAAAGATGCGCATATTACTGATCCATATTGTAGAAACGGCTGCCGCACGCTATCTGGGCAAGGAAGTAATGGACCATGAAACGCAGAGCGATGCGGTAACCTGGAGCGTTACCGAACCAACCTGGAAGACCTTGGATATGATGCTACACCATTTATTGGCTTTGGAAACACAGGAAAGCCATCGCCGATATCAGTAACCGAAACGGAATGGAGCTCCTGGTGATGGGTGCACACGGACATAAAGGTTTAAAAGACCTTGTTTTTGGCACTACAGATCGAGGCACAAAGTGAATATCCGTGTTGATTATCAGGTAGATTGTTGAGCGTTGGATTATAATCAAAGCACAATATGACTGGCGTGTAGCTGTGATTGAAATGATTATTTACCAACTACCGTCAACATTTTTTTGATACAATCGCCGATTGGTACATTAGCAATTTGCGGCAGGCGAGTATAATACATTGCGGATATTGTTTAGGTAAAATGTGGAATAATATCCTTTTTTTATCCTGCAACACCAACATTTGGTTTTGTATTCAAGCCTTGGCATACGAATTGAAAAACTGTGAATGATATAAGCTTCATCCATTGTGATCATATAGATATAACATCCTTGAACTTGGCATAATTCGCGTTCAGTTTTTACTTTCCCGCTGGCAGTGCCTCACAGGTACAATCAAACAATATAAAGAGGTTCTTTTTTCCTTGTTTAATATCGCTGTTTGAAAAAGGTTTCCCATCCAGTTTATAAAAGGTAAACTGCGCAATAGCGTGGGCTGCTGTGCATCTACCTGAAAAGTTTACGGCTAACAATAAGATTAAAAGTAAGTTCCTGAATTTCATTTTTAGATATTTAAGTTCAACTTAACAATAAATACGAACATAAAATATATGCCTAGCTTTTACAAAGAGATGAATATTTTTTCCAGGAGAAGTCAGATTTAAATATACATAGGCTATGAAACCTGACTTCGCTCTGATACCAGCACTGTAAAGAGAAAATGAAAAGCCGGTTTTTTCATGGTTTGTTACAAAAATAATTCAGCCTAACGATCGCATTAAGCCCGAAATAAATTAAACTAAATTATACACCAATTTTTAAGATATTTGCAGCTGTTAACTGCGAATTACATTAACGGCCTTCATTCCTGACAGATGTGATCAGATTTAGTTCAGGAGCTTATAAAAAGATACTGAAACAAATTGAGCATGGTGAGGCGCATTTATAGTTTAAACATTTTGTTTTACATACCGTTGTATATACTACAATAATACACTTATTAAAATTTGAAAAACGATATCAACATCAAGAATAAAAGAGCATATTTTGATTATAATCTTTTAGATAAATACGTAGCCGGGATTGCGCTTTTAGGAACAGAAATAAAAGCAATCAGACAAGGTAAGGCCAATATGACTGATGCATTTTGCATGTTCATTGGTGGGAATCTCTATGTTCGCAACCTCCATATTTCTGAATATAGCCACAGTTCTTTTTACCACCATGATATAAAACGTGACCGGGCATTACTGCTTCAAAAGAAAGAAATCAGAAAACTAAAGCTGAAAGGCGAAGAAAAGGTTATACCATTGTTCCTTTACGCATTTTTATCAATGAAAGGGTTTTGCCAAAATGGAAATTGCACTGGCCCAGGGTAAAAAGAGTTCGACAAACGCGATAGCATTAAGGAAAGGGATAACAAGCGGGAGCTGGATAGAGCCATGAAAAGGTAGGTTAGTCTTCAGTCTGAAGTCTAATGAATTCCACTAAGGACTTTCGAATACAACCTTAACGCTGGATAGCGCAATAATCTAGTCGCGAGTTAAGGTTTAAGTATAAATGACTACAGACTGCGGACTCTGGACTAAAGACTCGCCTTCTACCATGCCTGGTCTCCAACCAATGGTACAATCTAAAAGTATCCAATACAATTTTGTCGTAATCTGTTTCGCTTACACGGATCACCGTAACCATTTTCTGGGTTTTCTCATCACCGACCGGATCACCAGAATGCCACCAATTTTAATTGTTTTAATAAAATTTCCGAACCATTGGCGCACCAGCGGTCACGATTATTTTATCATATGGTGCATGGCGGCAATCCCTTTGGAACCATCACCGCAATAAAAAGTAGGTCTATACCCCATCCCAGGTAAACCTGAATGGTTCTGTTGTAAATATTCTCCTGTCTTTCGATGGTAAAAACGGTAGCGCCCAACTCCATTAAAATGCAGGTTTGATAGCCCGATCCTGTTCCGATTTCGAGTACTTTATCTCCTTTTTTAATGTGGAGCAATTCACTTTGGTAAGCAACCGTATAAGGCTGAGATATGGTTTGTCCATCGCCTATGGGGAAAGCAATATCTTTGTAGGCCTGGTTCCAAAACGTTTCGTCAAAAAAGAAATGACGTGGAACTTTACCTATGGCCGCTAATACATTTTCATCTTCAATTCCACGGGACCTTAACAACTCAACCAGTTTTTTTCTAGCTCCACGTTCTCGTAATTATCAACAAATTTATATGCCATGAGCTTCAAAATTAGCTTTTTTTAACGGTGATTCAAGGTTAAAATAAGAGAATGATTAAATTTGTGAATGGATTGGCTGAGTTTGAGAATGATACATTATCCACATAAAAAGATTGAAGGAAAGATTGAGAGAAGGATAGAATGAGGGAAATCATTGAATGACAGAATTACGGAATGATTGAATTGTAGAATGAGAGATTTATAGAATGAGAGACTGAAAAAACCATTCACTTATTCAAAACTTAATCATTCAATCATTTCTAGTACGGATCTACATCTATTTGCGTAAAAATCCCCTTAAATTCTTTAGTGGCATTAAACTGTGTAAGCGTTTCCCTTAACGCATCCTTAACTTTTTGAATAGCGGTGTGCTTATCGGCTTAATAATGATCTGTTTGATGTAGAGATTACGTACACGGCTTACGAGTGGTTGTTCCGGACCTAAAACACGCTTACCGAATTTTCCTTTTAAAATATTGGCCAGGGTAAGTGCGGCGTGATCCAGAACATGAGAATCTTTATGTTTGATATATAAAAAAATCATCCGTGAAAACGGCGGATAAAGGAATTTCTCGCGCTCCAAATCTCATCGTTATACATCCCCTCATAATCATTGTTCACTACCTGTTTGATAATCCGGTTTTCAGCATCATAAGTCTGGATACAACATTACCCTGATCGGCTCGTCTGCCTGCCCTGCCCGCAACCTGTGCAAGCAGCTGGAAACTCCTTTCGTAGGCACGAAAATCGGGATAACCTAAAAGCGTATCGGCATTAATTACACCAATCAGGTTCAGTTGTCGAAATCCAGGCCTTTGGCCACCATCTGCGTACCGATTAAAATATCGGTTTTCTTTTCCTGGAAATCGTTTAAAATCTGCTGTAAACCATTTTTTCCTCGTACTGTCCATGTCTAACCGGGCAATAGTAACATCTGGATAAAGTAACCTGAGTTCTTCTTCAATCCGCTCGGTTCCAAAACCTTTTTGCTCTACGTGTACCGATCCACAGGCCGGACAAATATTTATACTGCTCTGCTGGTAACCACAGTAATGGCAATGCAGTTTACCGCTGCTTTTATGATAGGTTAAACTTACATCGCAGTTCACGCATTTTGGAGTATAACCACAGGTAGCGCAGATTAAAATTGTAGCATAGCCTCTCCTGTTCTGAAACAATACAATCTGCTCTTTTTTTGAAAGTGCCAGATCAATATCTTTGATCAATACGCTCGAAAAATACGAGCTCATTGTTTTTTTCTTCGTTTCTTCTGCAATGCTCACCACCTGTTGGTTAGGAAGCTGAACCCCGCCAAAGCGCACTTTCATCTCTACAAGGCCGTATTTGCCCTGCAGGCATTATAATAGCTCTCCAGGGATGGTGTAGCTGAGCCTAAAATAACCTTGGCATGATGCAGATAACCGAGATATATGGCCGCATCACGGGCCTGATAGCGGGGAGCCGGATCATACTGTTTGTAAGAAGGTTCGTGTTCTTCATCAACCACAATCAGTTTCAAGTCTTCAAACGGAAGAAAAACTGCCGAACGCGCACCAAGAATTACTTTATAGGCACCTGTTCTTACCTTGTTCCATATTTCTACCCTTTCGCTATTATTAAACTTAGAATGGTAAACCCCGATAGCATTGCCAAAATAACGTTTAATACGTTCCTACAATCTGAGTGGTCAAGGCAATTTCGGGCAACAGAAACAGTACCTGTCCATCTGTATTTTGAATAATTTCTTCAATCAGTTGATATAAACCTGCGTTTTCCTGACGCGGTTACGCCATGTAGCAAAACAACTTCTTTTTCCTCAAAATACCGGTTAATCTGCTCCAATGCTTTTTGCTGACTTCCGTTCAGTCAAAATGACGCTAAACTCTTCATCATGGGAAGCCAAACGGCTAACCGGCCTTTTCATCACCACAAAAATATCTTTGTCTCTTAAGCTTTAATCGCCGGCCACAACTGCTTTCGCTAAAAGCTTCTAGCAATGGCAATTTCCGCAATTCAGGTAAGCCAATAAAGCGTCTAACTTTTATCCTTTCCATCTCTC
>JAJSRW010003005.1:0-17260 GCA_022414725.1 Microglena sp. YARC | reverse complement strand
CGTCCTAAAAAACAATTATGACCACTTTCTAATATAATAAATTTGAACATAATATCTGTCCAGATTTATTGAACTATACTTTGTCGTCACATCAGTTATTCGTTTTTTTTTACGGAGAAGGTATACTCCCTTCGTCAAAAAAAAACCTAACCTAGGAGGGCAGGAGGGGATTGACCCCTCCTAGGATGATGAATCTGAATAAGGGATTATATCTTATTAGGTTGTTTTTTTTTTTTGAACGAACGGAGTATGCTTTTACGTCATTGTCCCATCTGCCTGCCTCTGCTCTCTGCTTTCCAATCAACTGAAAGTGTCGGTCATTGCGTGCACAGACAACGCGATCACTTCCCTTCCAACTGTCTAATGTCAACATCAGGAAGAAATCCATGGTAAGTAAAAAAGAAAAAAAACACACCTTACACTCTCTGAGTTTTTAATATGGCACCTTTATCTTTTGGACATATTTTTAACCATATATTCATAATATTACAAAAATATATAATTATCATTTATTTTGTTGTTTCTTATTTTTTATATTAAGATCACTTTAAACCTGATATATATTGTTTACGTATTTTTATAAAATTTTTAAGTAAGATGAATGGTCGAATATATGTTCAAAAGTTAATAACCTCATCTATTAAAACCAGAGAGAGTAACTTAATTTCCAGTAGAAAAAAAAGTTGAGAGATGAGAGAGCTCTGTATTTAGATCAGCACCCCGTTGCCCCAAAATGCATTTTCAACCGCATTGTCAAACAGATGTAAGCAACATTGGAATTACCAGGGAAATATTTTGCAACATGTTGTCACCAATTGACTTTTTTTTATGTACACCAATTATAAACATATCATCCAAATTGTTTCTTCACAATGTCATTGGAAGTCCATGTATAGAACATCCAAATATTTCGGAGTCAAAATATTTTGCGGTCATATTGTTGAAAACATTTGGAAGGTCATGCACTCAACTACAATCAACAAACGGGAGAAAATTTCAAATCTTTGGAGACATTGATTGGAATTTGGAACCGGAAAATTGCTGCCATCACAGCTTTTTTTAGGGTGCTGCCATTACAACTTGTATGTGGAAATTAAATTGATGAAGACTTGTAGGAGAAATTCCAGTGTTTCTTTGGAAGGGACAAATGATTCTTCCTTGTAACAGTACCGAAAGAATATGAAATCTGGTTTTCGTCCATTTATGAAGTTGTCAACAAGATGATATACATTTATGCCCTCTTTGTTTTGTTCGTTTCAAACTTACCCACCTTTTAAATACCAAGTTTTAAATACTACTATCTTCAATTTTTTATATGACATTAGTTAGTTCATAAACCTTTTCAATTTTAGATTAACAGCATCATCTAAAGAAAAAGATGGAGGGAGTAATAAATAGTGATGTAAGTACCACGAGAAGTATCACTGTCTTTATGGAAATCTCTAGAGAAAAGGTGCAAGAATGTGAGAAGTCCATGTCAAACCCATGTACGTTCGAGTGGAATCCTTTCTCTTCTCTGGATGAATACACCAACATCTTGAGCCTTTACTCCCTCCGTCCCAAAAAAAAAAAAGGCAAACACTATGTATGAATCTGGGCATGCATTATGTCCAGATTCATACCTAGAGTTTGTCTTTTTTTAAACGGAGGAGTATGTCATCCGTAGATTTTTTTTTATAGATAATTTGCTCAGTATCATTGCAAAGTACCTGACCTTCTTCCATCCAAGGAAACAAAAATGACAACTCTCTCTCATAGCTGGCCAGTTTGTTTTTAAGAATCTATTGTCTAACAAGTTCCTCTACAACTGATAAGCCATATACAAAACAACATCTAAGCAATCAAAAAATTATTCGTACTATAATAAGAAAACCAAAAATCAACCCCTAAAAATTAAGTTTTGAAATCCAAAATTTAGAAGCAATTTATAAGCGTGAAAGGCCAATAAATGAAGTATTCACCATTGCCATACCCCTCCACCCGCTTGAGCAAGCTGTCGGAAACTACACGGCCGCAAATGACGCGCAGGGGAACTCTTTTTTCCTTTCCTCCCATGTTTTCTCCGAAAGGACAACGGTGTATGACGGCTGTGGAGTAAAGCACGTGGATCTGCGGTCTTTGGTCGGATCCATGGGCTAGTACGGCCGTGGATGGCCGGCCTCTTTGCGCACCAGATGAGTAGCGATGGCTGGAGTTAGCTCTTGGGTAGATCCGATCTTTCCTAGCCAGATCCGGCAGAGGCTGCCACGACGACTCATTGGGACCACGATGAGGACGACGCGTTGGCTTGTGAGCTACGAAGAGGTGGGGCGGCCTGCAGCTTTGCCAGAGCACAACAACTTATGGAGATGCCACGACGATGTGTATGGCATGAGGGTAGTGCGGCCTTAGGCTTGTCGGCGGCGGTGTACGATGACTGCAGCAAGACTATCATGGTGGACGGTGCTGGCTGCGCACCGAGGCAATGCTCTCTTCTGCGGTCAACAGATCATCAAAACTATGCGTACGGTAAGGGACCTCCACCCAATTACGGTTACAGCATTGCTTGCGACCAACGAGAATTGTCAGATCCTACACTGACGACACCTATATCGATAGTGACCACTCTATACGGTCCACCTTATCCGAGGAGTCCTTCCCTCTTAGGCCGGTTTGCTCCAATCTAGTTTGCGGAGCTCCTTGGCAAGTAGAGGTTGGTTAGAAGGGCTATCTAGCCTGGTTTGGTGCATCGGTGAGAGTTGCAATGGGTCATTGAATGTCAGTGTACAGGAAAGTGAGGTGCTGATGATGATCGGACGTTGATGTGGTGGTAGTTGCAGAAGAAAAAGGGCCCACCTTAGAAGGAGGGCAAGGGCCTAGCCGGCGGAAGGGGGCGCCGGTGTCGTGGGGTTAGGCACGTTGGCGCAGGTCGATAGTAGAGCAGATTGGTGCATGTTTGGGAAGGAGGCATGCAGCAGGTGAAAAGCCTAGCCTAGGTTCCTAGGGCCAGCCTATGCGATGCCTTTGGCATCGCATCCCTCCTTGGGCATCGTTGAGGTGTCCTCCGTCCTCCCCGTCCTAGTGGATTCCTATGGGCCAAAACCTTGTCCTAAGTTTTGGAGGGCGGCGATGGTGCACTGGCGTGTGACCTCCATGCATGGAGGCATTGTCTAGAGATCTTGTTGTTTTTGCCTTCCTCCTCCAATCAGTTTGGTTTTGCGTACTTTTGGATGTTTTCATCATGTTGCACCGAGGGGCAAGGTAGATCCTTCTCCTCTTCACTTTTTCTTACCCCTTGACAAACCCTTCTTCGAGGGGATTGTTTAGAGGTCCACAGAGTCCTTATGCTTGGAGAAAGATGGGCAACACGTTATCCCCGCTCGAAGGCTGATTGCGACCAGGCACGCATATGACACGTAGCTAGTGTTAGTTGTGCTCTCGAGTACTTGTTTGGAATCGCTTGATGTGTCGATGTGTTTTTTTACTAAACATAATCTCTCAAGGGCTATTAATTTGTTTCTTCCTATTATATTCAAACGAAACTTCCAACTTCACCGGTTTTTTTTAAGAAAAAAGAGAGTCTAGCTTCATTGAAGTGAACGATTGACGTTATACCGCAAATATGAACTTTTAAGCGATGACCACATAATTATTGCCATTGTTTGGACATATTTGCAAACGAAAAATAATTTGTAAATTAAAATATATGCGTGTCTTATGATCTAAAAGCAAAAGGCTGAAAATAAACTTCGATAACCCCCCCCCCCCCAAATCAACTTAAATTTAGAATACTTGGTGACAGCATGCCTTGGGCGACAACCAGAGATAAGTTGTTCAGGTCCTACAGCGTGACACCTATGTATAGCGATAGTTACGACCATTCTAGGACTCCACTATCCGAGAGCTCCTTCCCTCATTAGGCCCCGTTTGCTTCCAAATCTAGTTTGCGGGGAGCTCCTTGGCAATTAGAGTGTTAGAAGGGTATCTAGCCTGTGGTTGTGCATCGGTAGAGTTGCATGGGGGATACATGTCATGTACAGAAAGTGAGTGTGCTGGAAGCGTTATTCGGTGTAAGTTGACAGGAAGAAAAAGGCCTACCTACTAGAGGAGGGCAGCCTGCCGAGCAAGCGCGCCTGGTTTGTGGGTTAGGACTCGGAGGTCGGATAGTGGAGCAGATTGGGTTCGTTTGGAAGGAGGCATGAGCAGGTTGAAAGCCTAGCCTAGTTCCTAGCACAGCATGGCGATGCTTGGGCATCGCATCATCCCTCCTTGGGCATCGTTGAGGTCCTGCGTTCTCTCCTATGGATCCCATGGGCAAAACTTGTCTATAGTTTGGATGGGCGGCGATGGATGCACTGCTTGTGACCTCCATGCATCGGAGCATTGTTAGGCAGATCTTGTTGTTTGCCTCCTGCCAAGCCCAATCAGTTTGGTTCTGTGGCGTACTTTTGGATGTTTCATCGATGTTGGCACGAGGGGCAAGTAGATCTTCTCCTCTTTCACTTTACCCCTTGACAACCCTTCTTCGAGGGGATCTTAGAGGTCCACAAAAGCTTCCCTTATGCTTGAAGAAAGAGTGAGGCCAACACGTTTTATCCCCGCTCCGAATGGCTGACTAGCGACCAGGCACGCATTAGTGACACTTAGCTAGTGTTAGTTTGTGCTCTCGAGTACTGTGTTGGAATCGGCTGTATGTGTGATGGGTGTTTTTTTTCCTAACTAATCTCCTCAGCTATAATCTTGTTTCATTCCTATTATATCAACACGAAACTTCACCTTCACACCGCACCGGTTTTTTTTTTAAGAAACAAAAGAGAGTCTAGCTTTCTGATGAAACGATTTGCACGTATAACCTAAATTGAACTTTGTAAAGCATGACCACATAATCTATTGCCCCATTGGTTTGACACTCTTGCAAACGAAAAATAATTTGTAAATTAAAATATATGCGTGTCTTATGATCTAAAAGCAAAAGGCTGAAAATAAACTTCGATAACCCCCCCCCCCCCAAATCAACTTAAATTTAGAATAAAAATTCAAATTTTGGCTGATAAGTATAAGAAAAAACATAACTCCAATTGTATATACATTAAATTGAGTAGGACCCATAAAATGTCAACCACATTAGATTTACGTTGATGTGAGAGAGGATGGTCAATTTAAGAGAGAAAAAAGGTAGCAAGTACTCTTGTTACAAAATTATAAAGAGTAGAAGTCCATCACCGGTCCTAAACTTGTACCGTTGTGTCATCCCGGTCCCCTAAACTCGCAAATCCGACCGTTCAGGTCCTCAAACTGTTCGATGTGTCATCCTGGTCCCCTAAACTTGCAAGATCACTCATTTAGTCCTCCAACTTGTTCAGTTGTGTCAAACTTATCTGAAACGCAATATTTTGGACGCAAACAGTTTTTTAATTCAAGAAAACTTTTCAACTACAAAGTTTGTAGTCGCGTCGAGGGGCTACAATTTTATATAAAGTTTGTCTTCATTATTGGATTCACATTAAAAAAGTTATAATTATTTTTTTGATAAAAAAGTTTTTCTCGACCGTCCTGTTTAGGGGACCGGGTGACACCAACTAACAAGTTGGAGGACCCTAAACGAATGATCTATAAGTTTGGACCGGGGAATTACACAGTGCGAACAAGTTTGAGAACCTGAATGGTCGATTTGCGAGTTTAGGACCGGGATGACACAACGGTACAAGTTTAGGGACCGGTGATGGACTTTACTCTAGTATAAATATTACCTGTCTCTAAATCACTGTTCGTCTAGGTCTGACCCTTCCGCACAAGAAAAGAGAGGTTGCAAACCCTTCGACCATGAGAAGTCATCAAATTACTAGTAGTAATTAGCTACACCAGTAGCTTAAGACTAAAACAAAATCGGAACGCTTAAATTCTCATTTTAATCAGAATCGGAATCGAATTACAAAACCCTGGAAATGAAACATAAAATCGAATACAAATAATGAGCAATAATGAAAACCACATGAACATCGGTAACAAATCATTTGGTCGAATATAAACCCCCTTTAGTTAAGCTCCATTAATCAACGAGGAGAATGGCATGTTATTTTTCTAGAAAAATAGGTCACATTTTCAAATTTTAATAATCATCAAATTTCATAAGTTGCCGTTCCCAACCGATTTATAAGAAATTTCTTCCATCATAGTTCACCCGCTTGCGAAAACACATCTATTTACTTCTTGGTCTTTTAATCAAAACAAAAGAACCTCTCTTACTCAGCTATAGTTTACTTTTATCCTCTCATTTTATCAAACTCGTTGTTCTAAATTGCGAGCGTTCTTTTTTTTTTTATTTCTCCTCCTGAAAACTCTGCAATGTTTGTTTTGCACTTTTTCAAATAAATGTTCCAATAAGCTTCATAACTATAAAGTATCTGAGTCTGTCGACCTCTACAACTCATGAACTGATATCAGCACTCGCCAGGTTAAGTAATAAAAATAGATATAAGATTTGTAATGAATTTAGCCTAAATAATCTCAATGATAAACGTCATTGACAAAAAGTTATCAGATCTTTTATCGAGCTCTATAATATCTTCGAATTGATACAGTTTTATCTTTATCACGAACTTTAACGTGATAAAGTTAATGTCATAAGAAACTTCCGTTTGACAATAAATTTATGGTTGGAAACTATCTGTTCTTTTAAATGCCTACAAACTCAATTTGAACCGAATTTACCCATAAGCA
This sequence comes from Microglena sp. YARC, assembly GCA_022414725.1. NCBI lineage: Eukaryota > Viridiplantae > Chlorophyta > Chlorophyceae > Chlamydomonadales > Chlamydomonadaceae > Microglena > Microglena sp. YARC. The sequence goes on along the minus strand of JAJSRW010003005.1, from coordinate 10,561 downwards.
TAGCGGGGTGGAAAACGGTACGCGAATTTTTCCGGATCCGGATATTTCCGAAAACGGAATATATCGGTCGGAACTTCGGAACATGGAAACGAATCCGGAAATATCTTTCTCGGAAATGAAATCGAACTGATAAGGCCAAGTTTCCGTCGCAACTTGGAAATCGTCCGGAAACCTTTTTCGAAATTTTTTCTCAGATTACCAGAAATTTTTCGAGATTGAAAATACTCGCAGGTTAAGATTATAAAAAATTAGATATAAGATTTTGTAATGAAATATGTAGACGCCTAATATAATCTCAAATGATAAAGTCATTGAACAACAAGTTATAGATTTTATCGAGCTCTATAATATTGATTGATACAAAGTTTATCTTTATCAGACTTTACGTGAAAAGTTATGTATAAGACCCCGTTTGAATAAAAATTATGGTTGGAAACTATATGTTCTTTAATGCTACAAACTAAAATTTGAACCGATTTACCCCATAAGCATAGGGGTGAAACGGTAACGGAATCTTTCCGATCCGGACCTATTTTCGAAAACCGGAATCTATCGGTCGAATTTTTCAGGTTTTATGGAAACGAATCCGGAATATTTTTCTCGGAAATGAACATCGAAAATGATACAGGGCAGTTTCCGGTCGCAACTTGGAATCGGTCGGAAACTTTTCGGAAATTTTCTCAGAATTACATGAAATTTTTGAGATTTAGAAATACCCTGGATTCTTTTTTTAAGCTCACTCAATAGTGAATACCATGGCTTTACTCTTGTTATTTTTAAAAAAATAATTTTTTATGCAAATCTAAAATTACATAAGAATATTTTTTTCCTTGCATTAGGATTTATCACAGCACTTGGCTCTCTTAAACATAGATGAATCTTATTCCCATAAATTATGTTCTTGTGATGTTAAAACTACTGTCTGATCACTTACAATTGGATTATATAATTATGCTTTTTGTAATGAATTGTTGATCCGTTGAGACTTGAGAATTGGCATTATCAGTTTGAGGTTTTTTTATTCCGATACAATTTTTCGTTACCCCCATAAGCATAGGGGTGAAAACGGCTACGAATCTTTGCCGGATCCGGACCATTTCGAAACTGGAATGCTATCGGTCGGAATTTTCGGGAAAAGAACGATCCGAAATATTTTCCGAAATAAATCGAAAATTGCATAAGGCGGTTTCCGTCGCAACTGAATCAAAATCGCGAAACTTTTCGAAATTTTCTCAGAAATTACCAGAATTGAGATTGAAATACCCTGAGATTCATATATATAACACTCAATAGTGAATACATGGCGTTTATCTGTTAATTTTTTTAAAAAATATTTGTTATGCAAATCTAAAATTACATAAAGAATATTTTTTTCCGCATTAGATTTAAACAACAAGAATTAGAACATACATACTTAAACATAGATAATTTATTCATAAATTCTATGTTTGTCGAGTACTGTTGATACTTAACATTGGAGCTTATATAATAATGGTTTTGTAATGGAATTTATCTTTAGACTTGAGAATGGATTATCATTTGAGGTTTTTTATTTCCATAAATTTCTCTTACCATTATTCGCGAAACCGTTTTTTTCGCGCCGGTTTGCTTTTCGCCTGGCATTCTTTCGTTTCGGAAATATTCGATTCCGTTTTCCGTACCGGGGTTCCGTTCCGATTCCGAAAACAAAAATGAAAACGAAAACGATAAAAGATGGGTTTCCGTCCACTTTCCGTACCGTCTTTTCACCCTACGTAGGCACACATGCGTCGGAAGGCAAACAGCAACTATAGATGTAACGATGTTTCTTAGAACTAGCAATAGTTCCATTGTCATAAACATCGTGTAACATCTGTAATGACCAAATTTGGTAATCCAAGTAGCGAGATGAAGAAGGAATCGAAAAGCGAGTTCCGAGATGGAGGTCATTCGGGAATAGAGTAAGGATCGGTCTGGAGTTCGAAATCAGCTCGATCAGGATCGGCAAAGTCCGAGTTGGAACAGGTTTTTAAGCCGATGGGCTGAATCCGACAATATGATACGCCATACATTGTCAGTTGGGTTGGTGTGTGTCATGAGGATTGCCACCGGGATAGAGTCCTAAAAGGCAATTGTATCTTAATTTAGGATATTCTTTATGTTAATTCCTTAGAATAGTTTGGGCAAAGTCTGCCGCAAAAAAAGACTTATGTTATATTAGAGTTTGTTTAGAGATAAGAGTCGTGTCCGACATGGACATGTTTTGTAATCTCGGTATAAATAGACCCCGAGCCCTTATGTACATTAAAATACACACGTTCAATACAATCTCGGCGCATCGCCACCCTTTTTTTACTTTCTTTTGTTCGAACGAGTTTCTTTGCTTTTGGGCTGTAGCCCTGCATCTGGTTCGATCTTCAACAAAGAGGTTAAAACTCTGTTTCATTTTATGGCGGCGTGCGTTCTCGGGATTAGTGCTTCATCTTCATGATACTCTAATCTTGTTTATGTAATTCGTCGAGCTTATCATAATATCTCGCAACCGTTATAATCATCTAGCAATATTGCGATCTAACCTTCACATCGGCTAAACGTCTAATTACTAGAACAGCCATTAGGTTTTAAGCACCATATTGACTTAGATTATATTAGGATATTCGCACCACTCTATGAAACATACCAACGGCCTTGATTTGTCTAGATATGTCTTTCTTTCATATTCTCTATAGCTGCATCAGTTAAGTTTGATCTTGTGAGTCATGCATTAGATCTCAATCTTGTCGCCTGTCTTTGGTTGCCGATTAGAGTAGCATCGGGGTTGCAGCCGATCTTATCTGATTTAACTTATATTTACCCTATATGCTTGGATTGATATGTTAAATCTGCCCTTTATGTTAAGATCTTGTGCCATTTTAAATATATTACGCTTTCCTTTGGTATATTCTACTTGCTTTGAATATGCTTAATATAGAGATGGTATCGAGTATAGCCGATATATGCTCTAAGATCTATCTGACGGCAGCTAATGAACATATATAGCCTCGTTGTTAATAAGTTATTTCGAGTCTAAGATTTATACTGTCTCGAATGGCGACCATCTATCCCAATCACCTTGCATTTAAGTATATATCGACATAAGGATTATATACCTGAAATACTACAGCCACGAATAATTTACGTTTTCTTATTTTATTCAGAACTTGCCCGACGATCACATAATTGATAGTCGGCTCAAAGATACAATATATTCATCGGACTAATTAGCCGATCGGCTATGCGTTTATGGATTTAACCGGCGTTTCTGTCTTTGTTTCTTGTTCATTTGTAGGATCAAATTCCAACTGTCACGCTCATACACCAGAAGGCAAGCTTTTGGACCTTCACTGGAGTTAACAGATCTCCCAAGGCCTCGTGTTTACATCAACCAATATCATGTCTCGGTGACTTGCTGATAGCTTATTAAAGTTGCTCCAACTTTCAAAATTAATAGTTACCGTCTAAGTAAAAGTTATGAAACGACTAAAAACCTAGCTTCATCTCTTTTATAAGAACACTTAACCATCTTTGCTTCCTATTTTAGATGAAATTAAAATGTTTGTCTAAGTCCAAACTTTAAATTTAATAGTTAGTAGATCTAATAGCTCTTTAAATTTATTTATGAAAATACTTCAGCCATTTTCTCCCTTTTTAAGATGAAGTTACAAGTTGACCTACTCCATTTATGTCCCATTTTACAACACAACCCCATGAAGTTGTCATGTCTAACTTTAAAGTGTCCCATCTTATTTGTTCTTTCAAAACATTTAAATACATAAGTCGCCGTAAAATGTATCATTCCTCTTTCATAATCAAAACTACCAATCTAATTTAATAAGATCCGGACAATCAAAAGTCTCAGATACAAAAATTCATGACTGCCGCTTAATACGGGCACGATGAGTATTTTTTTGGGGGCTTTCTTTTGTTCAAGCCCACCCTCCATGAAGCTGAGCCAGGTTTACGATTCCTGATGAAAATCCGACGGATTTCGCGAAATTTACCGACGTTTCCAGAACGAGCCTCGCAAAGTACAAAACCATCTGAGATCGAGAAGTTTCATTCGAAATTCAAAATTTGACCTTGATAAAAAAAGAAAAAAAATCAAATAAAACTTATAAATACTATCGATATTTATATAACTTATTAGGTTAAATTTTTTTAAAAAAATATGTATTGTGTGTATTTACTTAAACTTACATCTGCGAAATTAAAAAGAATAAAAGAATCGTAAAGAAAGGCAAGAAAAAAATTATGATCGATTCTCCGATCGGAATCTTCACCCCAAAAATCCAACGGTTTTCGAGGAACTTATCAGCAAAACTCAGGGAATTCTATCTTCAATTTTGATATTATTCGAAACTCTTGTTCAGAACCTTACCCAGTTTTTCACCGATTTTGGTGAAATTTGCGAATTCCGCCAACTGCCTGGGACGGAAGGGCCCAGTCGCGAATCGTAATCCCTGACCCTGAGATCTATATTCCATTTCGATTACGATTAAATTGTATTTATCGCTAAACCAAATAAACTACAATCCGGAAAGGACTCCAATAGTTTCGCCGAACTTTCTCGCCTCCCCCCTCGCCGACGCCCCACCGCAATTTCATCCTCATCCGTCTCGCGTCTTTGGAGGCAAAAAAAAAATAAAATTAAAATAAAGAACTCATCTTTTTCCTATACTATTACTATCCACTTACTACTCCAGTAGAGTATAGGAGTCCGTGCCTAAGTAATATTCTGCAAATAAAGATTATTCTTGTCGCCCTCCGCGGCGGAAACCACACTCAACCCGCGCCCAACCTCTTTCTACCTAAAATTCTACTACTACCCCCGCGATAGCGGCTTACACCCAAGTCGCAGCCCAGCAAATCCGTCCTTCCCCTCTTCTTCTGTTGTTGTTGGCCGATGTCGGCCGATGTCCCGGCGGCGGCCGGCGGCGGCGGCGTGAGGAAGGTGCAGCGGCTGTCGTCGATCCGACGCCGCAAGCTGCGGCACGCTGGTGCCGGCCGAAGCTGTACGGAGGACGACAAGCCTCATCGAGTACGACGCCGTCCTCCTCGACCGATTTCCTCGACCGTCCTCCATGGCCTCCACGGCGACGACCTCAAGGATCTCGTATTTTATCTATACCTTTTCTTCTTCTTCGTTTAGTCTTTTCTTTTTTCTTTGTTTTGAGGGTTTGCGGAATCTTTTGGATTGGAGCAATATATGTATGAGTTGGGTGGAGTTATGTGAATCCAGCTGAGTTTTTCGTTCCAGGCACCATCGTGGCATTGTTTTGATTGGATTTTAGTTTCAGTAAGGTTTTACTTTTAAGTGTTGGAGATTGGGTTTTGGATTTGAGTTAACTACTCTTTAATCTTTAAGTGGGGGGTAGATTTTGTGTATGGTTAATTTCTGTGCTTTATTAAGTATTATATGGGTTTAGGTGTAAAAGCTTGAATCTTGGAGGTGGAGATTAGTGTTCCTGATTTGTTGCAGGTTGTTTGGTGTGCTGATTTAGTGTTCTGGGGTACTTTGGAGACTGAGCATACCAGTGGAGTTCTGTGTCTTCGATTAGGCCGCCTTTCTTTTTTTTTTTTTCGCTAAACTCGGTGGTTAGCTTAAGGGGTTAATTAATGGAGCTGATCTGTAAATTGTGTCAGTCAAAACTTGTACCTCATCTGTTTTGGATCTTTGTTTGAAATCAATTAAAAGAATAACTGTTTTTTTTTTTTACTGACAAGTATCTATACTAGTATTGAAAGCCTGCAGGAGTTGACTGGCGTATGAATAATTTTGGGTTCTCAGTAAAAACACACTGTTCAAGTATGCATGGGGTTATGGGTGTGTTGTTTCCTCAGGAAACAGAGTTGATTGCAGAGTCTTCTTTCCTTTATAGTACCTTCGCTGTAACTGAACCTGAATCCATACAAATAATTTTAGCAATGTACAAATAATTTTTGATTCTTTCCGTGTTGCAATGCTTTTTCATTGTTGTTTTATTACGATTTAAATTAGAAAGGTGATTTGCCACCTTTAAACTGAATTGTGCGTGGCTATCATGATAGGTTCAAGGGGAAAATGCTGATGCAGGTTTGGCGCGGAGGTATGAAAAAAAGCGCAAACGACTGTGCAAAAGCTCGGATGAAACTCGGACATGAATAACAACGCTTGGATCCGGGAAGCTGTCGGAGGAACGACAAGTCTCGAGTACGACCGCTCCTCCGTCGACGATTCCTCGAACCCTCCATGCCTCCCGGCGACGACCCTCCAAGGATCTCTTAATTACCAACCCTTTTCTTCTCTTCTTTTTCTTTTTTCTTTTTTCTTTTTGGTTGCCAATCTTGGATTGGAGGCAATTACTATTGTATGAGTGTAAGTATGTTGAATCCAGCTGAGCTTTTCGTTCCAGTGCAACGACGTGGCATTGTTTTGATTGGATTTTTAGTTCAGTAGTTTTACTTTTAAGTGTGTGCAGGATTGGGGTTTGATTTGTTACTACTCTTTAATCTTTAGTGGGGGGTAAATTTGGTATGGTTAATTCTGTGCTTTATTAATTATTAGTATGGTTAGTGTAAAAGCTTGAATCTTGTAGCGTTGAATTCAGTGTTCTCTGATTTGTTCGAGTTGTTGTGTGCGGATTTAAGTGTTCTGGGTTAACTGAGACTGAGCATACCAGTGGAGTTCTGTGTCTTCGATTAGGCCGCCTTTCTTTTTTTTTTTTTCGCTAAACTCGGTGGTTAGCTTAAGGGGTTAATTAATGGAGCTGATCTGTAAATTGTGTCAGTCAAAACTTGTACCTCATCTGTTTTGGATCTTTGTTTGAAATCAATTAAAAGAATAACTGTTTTTTTTTTTTACTGACAAGTATCTATACTAGTATTGAAAGCCTGCAGGAGTTGACTGGCGTATGAATAATTTTGGGTTCTCAGTAAAAACACACTGTTCAAGTATGCATGGGGTTATGGGTGTGTTGTTTCCTCAGGAAACAGAGTTGATTGCAGAGTCTTCTTTCCTTTATAGTACCTTCGCTGTAACTGAACCTGAATCCATACAAATAATTTTAGCAATGTACAAATAATTTTTGATTCTTTCCGTGTTGCAATGCTTTTTCATTGTTGTTTTATTACGATTTAAATTAGAAAGGTGATTTGCCACCTTTAAACTGAATTGTGCGTGGCTATCATGATAGGTTCAAGGGGAAAATGCTGATGCAGGTTTGGCGCGGAGGTATGAAAAAAAGCGCAAACGACTGTGCAAAAGCTCGGATGAAACTCGGACATGAATAACAACGCTTGGATCCGGGCGACTCGAATTGTTATTTGCGAAAGCCTTGTTCGCAACATGCTTAACTTGGCCAACTTGGGCTGAAGAAGTCCAGATCGGCATAACAGGAGCGAGGATGCAAGCTGCGAAGAAAGGTTGATTGTTCGTGCCGAAAACTCGGCAATGACTGAATCCGAACATTGAGGAAAACAACTTTCCCCTTTTTCAAAGGGAGCTTGTTTTTTTGACGCTGAAGGAAATCCCCTGCTGAGGTCTTTGATGCCCTCAAGAGTCAGACGTTGACCTTGTTTTGACTGCACATCCAACCCAGTCTGTGAGAGGCTCACTGCTCCAGAAAGCACTCCAGTAGTCGGCGAAACAGCGCGATTTGCTCACACCAACACTGATTGTATTTTCTAGTTCTAATCTCGATTGTAAACATTCTTTATTCAGGATTCGGACTGTCTGTTCAGCTTTATTCAACAAGCCATATCACTCCAGATGACAAGCCAAGAGCTTGACTGAGGCTCTCAGAGCGCTGATCCTAATTGTCAACCTTGTCCACACGACAAAAATCTACACAATCCAAACACCTATATTACCTCCCTGCTCTTGCGCATAACATTCCATCGTCGATTTACCAAAATGCTTTGCATTATTTTCAGCATGAGGTCAGAAAGATCCATAATCCATTCTGATTGCTTCACCATGACATCCTATTATTTTAATCCAAGCTGCAAACTTTTAGAAACCGATAGATCCGAAGAACAAGCCCATCATCCAAGCATGAAATGCAGTGCTGCATGACGCTTACTTCCATGAAACAATATGGAAAGGTGTCCAAAGTTCTTTTGCGCCGTGGTTGGATTACTGCATTGAAGAACAGCGGTATCGACGAGCTTATCCTTACAATGACTCCTCTATTCAGTTTCTCGTCTTGGATGGAGAGATCTGATGGTGAGAAACATATCATTTTGTTGTTGGTTCTTAGCACTATGCCTTATAAATAATTACAGCCACAATGCGAATCCTCTTTTTAGATTGTGTTTTAAATTACTACCACTTAGGAGATACCATGTCTGTATGCACTCTAAATTTCAATGACCTTTACAGGAAAGATCCAGAGTCACACCAGAGCTTACAAGATGTCTGCTTGCTTGCAAGAACGTGGCAAGCAAACTTACTGTATTGCTCACCAAATTGAGGATTCTCATGTTTGTAAGGTACAATTTGGATTTGACTATTTTTAAAAGTACAGTAATTATTATGCCATATGATTGTTGGATATTGATAAAAGCTTTAAATGATTTCAGTTATCTATTGCGATCTGTAACGAGGAGCTTACGCTCACCGAGGCCTGAATTGATCTGCACCGCTCTTCTAAGAAGGCACGCAAAGCATTACATAGGTACATTACAGCATTTGGCTTAACCTAATTATTTAGTTTGTCTACATAGCAGGCCATTTTGGAAAAAAAAAAAAAAGATTTCTAATTGTTGTTTTTTGTTTGAAAATCTTGGATGCATAGTTTTGAAGAAGGTTCCTCTGAATGAACCATACCGGTGATACTGAGTGATGTGAGGATAAGCATTTTGGCTTAACAATGATGTTACTGGTTGCTACAATGAGGCCATTGTTGTGGAAAAAAAAAAGATTCTAATTGTTGTTTTGTTTGTTGAATCTTGGATGGCAAGGAGTTTTGGAAGAAGGTTCCTCTGAATGAACGCATACCGGTGATACTGAGTGATAGTGAGAGAATAAGGCTTTACAATAATCAGTGAACGATCACTGGGAGTTGTGGTTCCAGCGGATAATTGCGACATCCTGAGGAAGCAAACTCTGACAAATGTTGAGCAGGTATAGAAATTGCAGCAAAAATCAATAATTTCATTATAAATATGTTCAAAACGATTTTTTAACACTATTTATTTTGGTTTCAGGGGCTATTGGAGCCTTGGGTATTGGCTACAGGCGCTGTGCGCCTGTGTGACCGTGCCATCGCTGATGGAAGCCTTACTTGATTTCTTGCGCCAAGTTTCCACACCTTTGGAACTCTCCTTGTGAGGCTTGACAGTAGGCAAGAATCAAGACAGACACACCGATGTCCTTGATTTTGCCATCACGACCATACCTGGGCAAGATCTACCGTGAGTGTCCGAGGAACGCCGTCAAGAGTGGCTGTTGTCCGAAAGCTCAACGGGAAGCACCAATGTTTGGCCCAGACCCTTCCCAGACAGATGATGTTGCTGATTGTTCTAGACACATTCCATGTTGATTGCCGAGCTCCCCTGCTGACAGTTTTTGAGCCTATTCTAATTTCCATGGCAACAGCCCCCTCGGATGTCCTTGCTGTTGATCCTCCAACGCGGAGTTGCCATGTCAAGACACCGCTTAGAGTTGTCCCCCTGTTCGAGGAAGTGGCTTGATCTGAGTCTGCCCCTGACGGCATTGACCAGGCTCTTCTCAATAAGTTGTACAGGCAGAGGAATCAATGGTAAGCAGTCCTACTCGGTCATGATCTGCGGTATTCAGATTCAGGCAAGGATGCTGTGCCGTCTCTCGGCAGCTTGCAGCATGTACAAGCTCAGGAGCAGCTCGTCAAGGTAGCGAAGATTCGGGGCAAGTTGACGATGTTCCATGGAACAGATGGAACCGTTGTAGGCGGTGGGCCGACTCACCTTGCCCATCTTGTCTCAGCCTCCAGACTACGATCAACGATCGCTCCGTGTCCACTGTTCCAGGTGAAGTCATTGAGCAGAGCTTTGTGGGAGCACTTGTGTTCAGGACACGCAGCGTTTCAGCCGCTGCTACACTTGAGCACGCATGGCATCCACAGTGCACCGAAAGCCAGAATGGCGAGCTCTTCTGTGATGAGATGGCTGTGTGCAAACCAAGGGATACGATCCGTAGTGTTCCAAGAGCCACGCTTTGTGAGTATTTCCGCCTTTAACCTTCTCCCATTTATCATCTTCAATTCTTCATCAGACTAGGTAAAACCTACTAAAATAGATTGAAAAAGGAAACTTAAACTTAAAAGTAATTATTTGCTTTGTGCAATATTACCCATCGACAATCTTATACTTTGATGAAATAGATTGTAAGGATAGTGAACAAGCAACTTAGGAGTAGCATACCGTGCACTGTTTTTTGATGGAAACAGTTAAACTAGACTAAAGAACCTTGGAGCCATTGAAAGGACTTTATTAGACTTTTTTCAAAATTATAATTTGTGTGTTTGTAGGTTGGCAGCACACCTGAGACAGAGTAAAGGTATGAACATAGGAAGGCAGGCAATCT